>JAQFYR010001486.1:0-10056 GCA_034694985.1 Campodea silvestrii
GGTTATCTCGAATAGGACTTTGTTGATTTTTCTGTCTCTTTCTTCCTGTACCAACAAATCAGGTGATTTTTGACTATGTTAAGGTTCTCTTTCGTAATTCTCAGTTTCAAAAGGAAGAAGTTAATGCAATTTCCTGATTTCGGTGGTTACAAAACAATAAAAACTATACATATCTTAAATTAAGCCAAAGATAAATCCTCCATAATTATGATCAAGATGCATTCACTACCTATCGGTTTAGCATGCTGATAGATTATGTAGTAGCCTCGTGATTTATTTTCTACCATGCAGTACTCTCACATTGCTGATGCAAGTAACTCGCTGCTACCGATTTTGTATTATTATTTGAAACATGTTCCTCTCCCATCCCAGCTGTATAACAATTGCCTCATCTTGATTTTCATGTTTGAAACGCAAAAGACGAAAATTTCCATCTGACAAAGCAGTAGAAGTAAAAAGTTAAAAATAGTTTAGAAGGCAGGAGTTCAATTTTTATTGCATGGGGTTTTAAAATCTTATTGTATACGCTGTGACAAGTATCTGAATTTGTTGCTGGAAAGCTTCAATCCCTAAACATAACTGATTCCATAAGCTTCTCACCCACTACGTCGGATCGGATCATCAGAACGGAAACGAACAAAGCATATCGTATACATTCATATATGTGAAAGACCGCATATCCCGTTGGATCGGAACGGAATAAATTCTCCCATTTAACTGTATGATAAAGAAAATTCTGTTCCGATTCGATCCGATGTGGTGTACGGTTAGTTTTAAATTCTCACCAATCAGAAAGTAAACTTACTTAATGACTTTCCCTCGTATAAAGGGCGGTTTTAGAGGGGGTCAGCCCCCCCTATTGGAATTTCTCAACATTCAAAACTAATTATTCTGAAGCAGCAAGTAAGAATATTTCGCCGAAAATCTCTAAAATTTTCGAGGCGTTTCTCAACATTCCTTTGTGGTTCTTCAAAAATTCGCGTTAAATTTGCGCACTTGTTTTCACACTATCATATCTTTTTCGTTTAATCCCCCCCCCCCCACACACACACACAATTCCAAAATTCTAGAACCGTCTTTGCCTCATATTAAGAAGTATAATTTGTAGATGATTCGAGGAGACGAGGACGGAGTTAGTTTGCATTGTTTTTATAACTAAAAGTACGCTGCTTATATTTTCACCCATGGGGCTAAAACCGCACTTGTTCACATTACACTATAGAAGCATCTTAATTATTGAACTGAAACAATGGAGGACGATATGACCAAGAAGCACAATATTGTAAAATATTGAAATTTTGGGAGCGGTGATCGTGAAATCCTGTATAAGAACTTTAACCATGATAACTTATCACAGCTACTACACCTTCAGATGTTTTTTTTCTTTTTCAAAACGACAAATAAATTAAAAGAAACGTAAAATATATTTTCCATATGGTTTAACACACATCACAACAAGCGTTCGAAGTTCTAAATAACTTCTATATAAAAACATAATATACAATTATCCATTCACTGTAGGTTGATCCAAGAATACGAGAAAATGTCGTATTTTTCTTGTGAACCAAAAGAGTTCAATTATTTGTTCTTTATTTTCAGATCTCGTTTTTTTCTATTGGTATATTGACAATGCTACTAACAGTAGCTAAGTCCTTCCCTGTCTTAGTGGTGATGGCTTTGGGTATGGGTCTTTTCGATGGTTGTTTTATTTCCCTTTTGGGACCAATTGCTTTTGATATTTGTGGACCAACAGGAGCTTCCCAAGCGATTGGATTTTTATTAGGACTTTGTTCTATACCTTTAACTGTCGGGCCTCCAATAGCAGGTAAACAAACCATTTGGTGCAATTTAGATCTGCAGCAGGGTTAATGAACTCATTGTTTCATTATCAGCAAAAAATACACTTGCGCATAGGACGTATATGTAGCACACATATGTAGATTGCTACAGAAAGTAACGATAAAAGTATTAAGGGCAATGGCAGACGGTGAATTTAATTAATATAAATAAGTTTGCTATGTTATCGATTCCTTGATTGTACAATTGCAGTTAAAACAATAAAATGAGTCACGATGCTGGGTTATGTAGTGGAACTTATATTGGTCCTCAAAAGTGTGACGTTACGATCACTTTGAGAGTTGTGTTTTTAGATTACTAAATTTTGATAAAAAGTTGTTAGCACTATGGAAGACAATTTTTGTTTTATTAAATTGCAAAAAATTGAAATACTGTAATTATCGTGTTATTTTAAGTAATTAAATGTACAAATCTGCTGTGAAGTGTGACTTCTGTTTTGGCTAATATAATTTCAGTACACAGGTACTTTCCTTCTTTGTGATTATATAATTGTTTGACGCATCCTTGTTAGGTGATATCTTACAAAAATTACGTGCAATGTGGTATTTAAATTTAATTCACACCTATACAAATATTTGATATATATACAAACCATATGCAAGCAACAACGCAAAGGCACGTTTATTCGTTGTAACTTATGGGAAAAACGAGGAGATGAACGAAGAAAATTTTATTTTTCAGTGTTGGGGTGTTCAATACGTTTTGAACAGGTGTGAATATCCATGCTTTACTCTTCAAGTCGATTAACGGCTATCATGCATGTTTATAAATTATTACAGGTTATAAAAAGAAGTGCAAAAAGAAAGAAATTAGAAAAATTACGCTTTGGGTAATAAAACGTGTTTCTACCGATACGTGTTGTTTCTTATTTTATTTGGTAAATTGTACGTTCCATGAAAGAGTCGGTAATTTTAAATCCCCCCCACTTTCTGCTGTAAAAATAAATAAATAATGGTTGTAGGCAAAGAAAAAATAAAACAATTCTAATTTATTACTACTCAGAGTTTTAAGTAAAATATTAGCTGTTAAATAAATATTTATAACTACTGTCAATTGTTCGTGTTTCAGATCTTTCGTTATTTTGATTTGAAACATTTCACCATGTTCCATAATTCGGAATTTTTAACGGTTTCTTTTTGTTCCCTCGAAAATACAAACTTTGTTTCAGAAACACACGATTTACTACTGCGTTACAAATTTCAGATTAAAAAAAACTCGCTTACATAATTTTTGAAACCGCGTTTCCCACAGATGTACTGTAAGTTTGTTTCTAATGTGTTATTCTAACTAATATTCTTTGCCGTCCTATGACGTACTTTGCTGACTAACTCATGTGTAATTTAAGAAATAAACAAATAAATTTTATAGTACTCTAGTTTACTTTTTCATGTTTCAATGTAATTAAATATATTCAATTTTTTACAAATATTTCGAAGACATTGAGTACATAACTTCATATATCAAAATAAACTTTGACCTGTGTACATTTTTCGTTTCTTACATATTTATCATTTTACTTCAAATGATTCTTACAAAGTTTTTAAAATACACATACACTTCAAAATAATGGAAACAAACTCCTAACAACCATTTTTTTTTCGTAGGTTACTTATACGAAGTGTATGGTTCGTATCAGCTGGCATTTATATTAGCCGGCATTCCTCCTATGGTTGGAGCCACACTCATGTTCCTAATAGACCGTCTGGATGGACCAAATTACAGAAAACCTTCAAGTGAAAAGGATGCTTCCAAGAATTGTTGTTCATCATCCACAGAGGATGCAACTGAAAAAAGAAAACAACAAATTTATACCAACGGTTGTACTTTAGGAGACGGGAGTGAAGTTGTTCCACTTGCTCCTAATGGGACAGTTGAAATACGAAATGGGACAACTGATTTAAGAAATGGAACAGGTGAGATTGGACTTCTTAGAACAGCTGTGGATAAAATTGTAATGGTTTCACATAATGATCGGCAATAATATATTACCTATAGAATTACGTTTTTGAGAGTATTTTATTACTTTTGTTCTTTTGTTACATTATTTTTAGTTATTTTATGTTAATGAGGATTTATGTTATTTGCTTTGTGTGAGTCGTATATGATTTTGTAATTGAGTGAAGAATGAATAAATTATCGTGATCTAGTCGTCGCTCTTTTATAAGTTTTATTTTAAAATAAAAGTAAGAGTTTGAGTAGGTGTAATAGATAACTCTTTAAAACGCATAAAACCGGTAGGAATATTGTTATCAAGTTTTTTCATTTGATGATTACATTTGAAGCAACATGATGTCATTCACCAAACATTATTTAATTAAGACATGCTTATGCTACTTTTACTCATTCGCCAGTGTCATTCAATGGAAATATTAAGAAGTATTTTTTTTTCCAACTCAGTAAATATTTTCAAATTGAAAAACTGAATTAAGTTTGTAATACGATTCAAGCGTTAGAAAAAGACTAGCCTGAGCAGGTGCGGATCCAGGGTGGCGCTCCCACCCCGAACTGGTAAAATTAAAAAAGAAAATGAGAAAAAGAAAGAAAAAAAATAGGAAAAAATTTCCTAAGAATCCTTTTAAAACATATTTTTTGTTTTTACTAAAAATCGTAATTGTATTTCGCCCGCTGACCCCGCTCCGGTCGAAAATTAATGGTCTTCGACTTCGTTATTTTTTTTTTGGACCGCCTCCATAGAAATCGACGGCTGGATCCGCATCTGAGCTTCAGTTCTGACGAAATATGCTCCTCAAGGTTTCATTGCGTGAGGTCACGTTAAAGAATTTACAAGGAGGGGTCGCACTTTAAGAGTTATAATGTGCCTTTTTTTTACACGTTCACAAAAATAAAACTTTAAAATTACAAAAGAAGTTCAGATAATTAAGTGCTCTGACTCTTCATATGAGGTACAGATTACAACGAGAGCCATAGAAAACGAAATGAAGAAACAAACTCTTACCTAAAATTAAAAATAGAGAATTTCTTATTATTTTAACATTTCTTTTGTTTTGATAACTAGTTGCGAGTTTACTATGTGGTCATCTTATTAAATACAAAGATCAAAATAATTTTCACAACGTGATACAAATTACAAATCAAATAGTTGTATGAAACAACGAACACCAACATGAAATAAATGAAGCAAATAGTGTTTACATAAAATATAATCTTACTGTATTAGGGATTTCAGATATTTTAAGAAAAATATCTTCAATATCGATATGTGATAAATCACAAATACGCTTTCTTGAGCGTAAGTACGTAACAATACATGATCATTGAAAAAGTGGGTGAAAAATTAATGAAATTTTAAATTTTTGACTAAACCGCTATTAAACATGAAAAATAGCGAATATGTGCTTTTCTGCTTGAAATGACATGATATAGTATAGACAATTTAATAAATTATTTAAAATGAAAAAGAAATGTCGCTACTGCCTAGAAAATAAATGACATTGTCGTATGATTACCTACATCAAGTGTATACGAATAGTAATGATTCTTTTTATGTATAATTATGGAAGTTACTGTTTTGATTGAATTATAATATCAAATAATATGTTGAGCCTATTAATACATATTAGTTTAAATTAATACTCAATTTTATTACACCTAATATGAATCCAGAGAAACTGGAATGTTAAATTCTGGTAAAATATTTCATAATACTTATTTTTATCATATTCATAATCATAATCATTATGATGTTAGTAATAATATTATTCTGGATTAAATTTCGTATCCTTTTCAGAAAGAAGCAAGACACACTAACTTTGCTAGAATTGTAAACTCTTCATATACTTGAAACTTCTCATAGCGATATGAAATTTTCCCCACTTGTATAATGTAATATTTTAAAAGAAGTGTTATTATAAGATATTTAGTAAGTGCGAGAAATCTTATTTATGTATAATGAAATCTTCCCCCAAGATCTAGAAGAAATGAGGTCAGAGCTTCTGGGAGTGGTTTCTATATATAGGAACGTTTCTCCCCCTTTTTCTTTTGATTACTTCTCTTTTCACTGAAAGATTCACTCATTCATCCTTCCTTTATACTGCATCTTATGATCATACAAAGAAAAACGTAATATTATACTTCACGGAGGCTATAAAATAATATATTCTTACACACAGTGGGTGGTGGATGTAAGCCTATACAGGGATTGAGATATAACGCTATTATAAGGCTGTCATTAAATACATATATCGACGCAGTTCATGAATATCACGTTTCACAGCATCTTGCAGCTTTATACATATACTGATGGTTTGATGCATATAAATTGTGGATTTACGTAGACATAGATATATGCTGAAGATTATATTAATAAAGCTTAGCTACATGGTCTGCCATCCGTACGCACATGAGAATGACTCCACGTAGACCTAATATATTTTCCCCCTATAATTCTATAATAAAAATGTGTTGTACAGAGGAAGTCAAACTATTTTGATGAAATGTATCATTTATGTCGAACAGCAAATTTTACAAATGAATAAACGCAATTAATAAGAAACCGTACCAAAAAACAACCGCATTCCTTTCTTAATTCGAAAAAGTCTTATATAGACTCGTCGCGATCACAATGCATTATGACTGACGTCCGGCAATATGTCGTAACCACTCGAAATATCTTACGAAACATGAATCGGAACACACCATGCAAATTCAAATACACTGTAATTTGCATTTTGGAGACCGCAATTTGTATTTTGCACATAAATTATGCAAATAAATTATTTTTAGTGCGCCATAAAATCAAGTTAATTTCAATCAAATAATAATTTCATAATTTATAGAAGGTGTAAATAATAAACAAAAATTAGAGGAATTTTAAAAATATTTCGTATGTTTAAACACTGCAAATCACCCGAAAAGTACAGTCAACTCTGTGAATCAAGATTGTCAACAATAATAAATAATTGTAATTGACAATCAAAATATTGTTTAGATTTGCAAGATAATCTTAGTAATGACAGATTCAATGTTGTTGTGTTTAATGGTTACTGTCTCCGCAATTCTGCAGTAAACTTCAAGCTGGAAATGAAAAAAATGTTTTAAAAACAATATTGTCAATTTTGATTCATGGTTTTGAGGCAATAACCGACAATCATGGAATTCTCATGCAATAATGGTTCCTGGCAATCACTAGGCAATATTTTGACTCTCGAGCTTGCCATCCTCGATTTTGCCACTTAATATCACATTTGTACTGACATGGCTGACTTCTCAAAATGTTACAATTTAATTTAAAAATAACAATCTTGGGAATCGAGGTACATAAAAATGTTCTACTGGTAGTGTAGTTTGTCTGCGTCTCAAAAAGTTGCATGAGGTGATCATGATCGTTCTAGATAGTAGATATTCTTGAGTATTGCCAAGAAGAATTTCAGAGGTCAGCCATTTCATTACAAATGCTATTGACTCTTGAGCATCTAAATAGCAAAGTCGAAGATGGCAAGTTCAGGAGTCAAAATAATGCCTAAAACATACCAATGACTCAATGAGTAAATCTGCATTTGAGAGTCGAACGTGTACTTGACAGCACTGCAACCACAAGATTTAAAAATATTATGATTCTATTGGCTATAACCATACCATACGACACACCTACATCTTGCTCTGATTGGATAACGAATAAGTTTGAAATTCGAAAGTGTAGGAAGCATTTCATCTTTCACCAAATGCACTATAATATATATTGATTATGAAAGAAATAGTCATAATTTCATGGTTGCATAGAAGTTGGGAGTTTCAAACCCTCTATGATTGGTTTAACTAAATATAAAAATTCAAAACAGTAAGAAAATTAAAAGGAAGTCTAAACTGAAGACTGTAAAATAAAGGACTCCCTATTACCATAGAATTAAGGATTAGAATCCAGATATCTGGCGATGTCCCTACTGTCAATGTCAGCAAGAAAGTACTGGTGTGTGAAGTTGAAGACAAGTCTGAGCGGAGTGAGAACGAAAAAAAAACTGCTTTTTTATGACAGAAAGTGCAGTGTTCAGTAATCTAATATTATAGGCCTAAATTTTTTTTACGCATTTTCCTAATTTTTTTCAGTTTTTTATTCCATTTTTGGTTGCTCAGAAGTCCCAAGAATGTGACCCCCCCCCTTTCCTCCCTCTTGCAGAGGTTCGTGGTGACTACCAATGCTGATATTAAATGTTTTCATGTATATTATCAGGCCTGCCTTAAGCGGGAGGAGGGTACTGCAGAGCAGGGGGACCCCAAGCAGGAGACTAAAAAGTAAAATTATTTAAAATGCAAAAAAAATCTTGCACAGTTTCTCTTAAAATTGCATAAAAATAGCACTCTTAAGAATTAAAATGTAAAAATTTTCGCCCTCGCTTCTTTATGTTATACATTTTATTAAAATTAAGAAGCACTATTGGCCCTTACACTGCTTATAATATTACCAATTTCGGAGCAAAAATTAAAATTAATTTATAACACTTGATAAAGATGCAGGGGCACCGTAATGGAATGTAGTTCTTGTCCCAAAATTTCTTATGACGTCCCTGATTATTATTGGGGAATCTATTTCAGGTAGCTTCAAGCATTGAATCATTTGTACATCAAGTTGAAAATGTAAGTGAAGATTTTATTGGAATTTATCCTGAGGAATGCCAACCCATTGTTGCTCTATTTCTAATTGATGATACTTCATTGCAATCACAAGATGTGCATAGAATAACAGAACAGGTAAAAAATACTGACATCCAAAGTCACGTAGCGATGTAGGCGTAGGTTTCAAAAAACATTTCAAATTAAATGCAGAAAATATAAGTTTTAGAGCATTTATTAAACACATGAATGACAATGTAAAAGATTTACAGAATGGGGCTCAAATGGATAAAAACACAGTATCTTACCGTATGTGCTTTTTTACACTCAGAAGGCAAAATAGATTTAGATGTAAACTTTAAAACTGGTTGGGTTTGCAAGAGGCAACAGAATTTGAACAGATTTAAAATTAGAAATTTCTGGATTTTAAGACATCTAGCTACTGTTCACAACCCTTTGGAAGCCCAATCAAAGTTCCTCATGACACACATATCAGTTACAGTAGGCTATTTGCAGTTTAATAATTTTATGGCTTTTTATTTTCTATTCTGTATAACCTGATTTATTTTTCGAACTAAATTTATTTAGGTATGTAGAAACAGAACTACTTTTGAAGACAGTAGGAAAAATTCATTATACGTGGTGAAAAATTCATTATACGTGGTGAATAGAACAGGCCTATATGATGCAGTAAGCGTGAGACAGCTTTTCAGTAGAATTTGTCATTCTAGTTCTAAGCTATTTCTGTTCGTAAAAAAACAGAAAATGTGTAAAAATTTGAAAGTAAGCTTCCAACAAATCTCATAATTAATTTCTTAAAAATATATTTTTCTCTTGTAAAAAAATATGCACTGAATACAGTGGGAAAGTCAACAACACTATGTAGCCTAATCATTAATTTTTTAAAAATAACGAAGTATGCAACATACGGAGATATCAAACAAACATACACTACAGGTCTCATTATGATAAATTAAAGAACAATTAAAGATAGAGAAAATCATTCACTTGTGGGAATTGAACCTAACACATTCCCATTTCCAGTATGCATTGGTTGCTTTAACCAATCAGCTACAGTGGATGAAGTCAAGAACTAGCCTGCAGTAGGGATGAGTCGTAGCAGTTATTTTGAAAACAGAAGAGTGTTCAAATTACGTGAGCGAAAAAAAAAAAAAAAACTACTCTCGTCCTGTCCCTCAGAATTGTGACATTATACATCATTGGATTCATATCGATGAGTACATTCTGAAAATGTGCCTTTCTATAGCCTACAACAATTTATTTTCGTGACAATTACCAAAAATGTTTCCAAAAATGATATGATCTAAGCAGCAAGTTATACTTATACATCATCGGATTCGTCCCGACAAGTGCTTCTAGAAGCTGTGCGTCATTATTGTCTGGTAGCTCTTAATTTTCATGATAATGACGAAACAACTTGATCATGATGTCACACCATCATCTTTGAATCATGCATGCCATATTTCCCATGCTGAGTGACCAGCCAATCAGAGAAGTCAACTTTCATTTCTACTGTTTGTAGCAGTGTGACGTCATGATCATATTGTTTTGAGTTCAGTGTATATCGCAATACAATGATATCGTAACATATGGAACGAAAGTTTTTCGACT
>JAQFYR010001487.1:0-10053 GCA_034694985.1 Campodea silvestrii
CTATATTCCTGTAAATTCGAACTTTAATTTCTGATCGTACTGAAACAGACTTTGTCTCTACATAACGTCGTTCTTTATTTTTAAATTTCAAGAACGATATTTTCTGACTTGCCTATCGAAACCTGCACCAAAAAGCTTTATATCAGTGATTTTGGTGACTGCTACCGCTACCTTGTCTGTGAGATTGTGACCAACTACAGTACTTTTCTGGTGACTATTCATTTTTATGATTTAGAACGCCAATACAGCACTTTTATTATACCCTAACTTTTATTTACCAGTAAGCTTCTTTTCGTCTTGCACCGTGCATACAGTACAATTAGTGATTGATACCCCCGCGCCTGTCTCAAAATGGCGCAGTAGTCTTAGTGTTATAATTTAATTTCCTAAGTTATCTGAGCCATCACTTTGCTTGTTTCTGGTTACGGAAGCGTTGTAAATATATTGTGCTGTGAGCTGACCCATTTTTGTACATTGTTATACCTCTAGGTAGGCCTATATACGAGATTGCAGAAAAAGTGCTGACAGCAGGATATTTTTTGTTGACGAAAGCGTAATATAGCGGGACTACATTGTTTATTGTTCTCGACGTTGATGTAGTTTTATGAGATACAGTCAAAAGCTTTTACATTGTTCTTCGGATTGTGCTGGCGTTCATTTCGGGAGTAATAATGATATATTTTGTATTGTTTTACTGTTTCATTCTAATTATATGTTCAAAAGTTGATACAAGTTCGATGTAGAATTTAATAAAAATAGATAAACAACTCACCTTCATAGCTGTATATAATAGTGTCACCTAATGTAGGCTATCTGTGACATTCGATCGGGATAAATAATCGTTCAATCCGTTCATTCCTAGTGATTTATAATTTCATTAATAATGTCAATTTTATTCCGTATGTCATAATTTATGTGATGCAGTTTTTCTTTCGTAATTTTGCATGGTATAAGGATGTACCGGTACCAGATTAAATCATTGAAATTGTAATCTGAAAATGGTATCATGGAAAATTTAGAATACACTCTTTGTTTCCTTTTTGTAATGCAGGCCATTTGCAAAGAACGAGAGCAGTATCTCAATCACAAAAACTTTTAAACACATAGGTCTAATAGGCAATTCTAACACCGATTTAATCTCAAACATGAGCTCTTTCAAATGATACCAAAAATATCATGTACAACTGAAAATTACGTCTTTATACGCTGCTTATTGAAAAAGAAAAACGGTAAAAAGGAGCTTGAAAACGTGCTTTACCGGTAGTAGTAAACCTTGTGAAGTTGTGAAACGAATTTTCAAATATTCACCATAGACGGAAGCACCGTACTACACATTTTTTAAAATTCTCAGTTCAAGGCGCTTCTTCTGGTCACATACGGTATAATAAATTTATATACGGTAATTATATATTGTAGCCTAGGCCTATATATAATAATAATTATTAATTAGGTTTATGATATCGGAATTTATGTAAATATTCTCCAAAATTAAGAATCATTGCAGAGCGGCAGTGGAAACAATGTGATTTGCTAAGAAAAATAGAGTTGATTTAAATCAATCACTGTTTTTATTATTATTATTTTAAAATCGGCCCACCCTGATTTAATATTGTTGAACCACTATCTCATTTCGTAATATACGGACACCCCGATTCTATCCGCTAGAAGCAACCATATATTGTATTTGTATATATATTGGGGGGATAAAAGTTCATTCTAAAACTGACATACTCTATAATACAGCAGGTTAATATTAACTTTAAAAGCATTTCTGTTCCTCAAAAAATAGACAACGTAACCATTTTAAACTCGCAAATACCTAGCTACGTAAGTCTCCATATTCGTAACCGCTGTTAATCCTCAAACTCCAACCAGCCTCTGCCAATAAGATACACATATCCTTTCCTTTTCCCCCCCACCCAACAACTATAACAAAATTTTCGTATTGTTGAGAACTGATATAACAAATGGGAAATCAATAATTGCATCTCGTAGAAAACCCAAACGAAAGAGAAAAAGAAAGAAAGAAAAAAAACGAAACAAAAAGAAAGAATTACAATGTGATGACGACGGTATAGCATAGCAGCAAAAGAAGAAAACTTTACAAATTGAATTGTAAAAAAAAAGTTGGCGGCGGGTAAACTTTAATTGATGTTGAAAGATGCGTGATGCTCCGAGTTCCGGACGTTGACGTAAAGCAGTGAGATATGGTCACGTGACATGTACAATAATGGTGGCAGCGCGAAAAGGAATAATTAAGGATTGTTTTCGAAAGTGATTCTTGATTTGTGTTATTGGGTTTCGGCATGAACATTGGATTTTTTTTATGGTGGGTTTTTGTCTGTCTGGATGGATGTGGGTGATGTAGAGTAATGGTGAAAAAGTGGTTTTAATGGTTGTCTGGCACGTAAATGTCGTTCGGAAGGCGTTGGTATTAAGAAATGGATGATTTTTATTGGATGTTTGGATATATTAGTACCGTAGCTAGCTTTAGTCCTGCAGTCATTCATTTGTTACTGCAGTACAATAATAATCATTATTTCATTACTTATTTCAAACACAACCTGTACAATATATTGGACAACCCTTAGAAATATCTCATTTTCAGAACTCGCACAATTACGGGGAAAACGCGAAAGTTTTTGATTAATCCAGTTCGAGAAGAGGACGAGATTGTGTTGTGGTATGTCTCGGTCTCGAGTACAGCATCGTAACTGTAGACTTGAATTGTTATCTGTCTCAGTCCCAGACTCCCAGCCTCTGATACTCGATAGTCAGAGGTCTCCACATTTAATAACTAATCCTTAATTTGAAATTAAAAAAAAAAAAAAAAAAAAAAAAAAAATACAAGAACATGAATTTGAACAAAGATAAGTTGATAAAGGAATTAGAGAAATCCACACAGCGCGAAAAAATGTAGAATAAGTGAAGATAGTCGTGGGATCGTGGCATATTATACAACTCGAGTGTTACTCTGCAAATCAGGTCTCGCACGCTCTCGTCTTCTCTAGTCTCGTTTGCATTTTAACTTGAACAATGATAATAGTCATAATGAATCTCGGTCTCGTCTTGTTTACATCCATAAACCGATATCCCTCAGTGACCGATTCCAAAAGTTCAATAACCTCCCAGTAAGAACAAACCCTCCCACACTATCGTCTTCAACAGGTAATCTGTTGCTCACTTTGTTAATTGCACAGTAGTCCCCCCCTCTCCTCCCGCCATCTTGAATAAACAACCTGAGGATATATGCTTCAACGTTCATACTCTTCATCCCCTTTTGTATGTTTAAACATCACTCTGAGGCCTGTACGATACTGTCTACTTGCTTGCTCCATCCTTCGAGTCTTCTCATGTTACCCTGCTGTACAGTGGATGGGATATGTGTACACAGTGTTTCAGTTATAGGCCTCAAGGTTTATATGGGTACATTGTAGACTGTATGTAGGGTTGTATGTGTATAGGAGTGATTTAAGATGCCAGGTTATATTATTAGGAGTTATGGTGATATAGAGGTTTTTCTTTTCTTTGTATATGGATGGGAGATGTTTCAGGGATGTTGGGGTTTAGGTATGTGAGATTTAAAGGGAATTATGTTACACACCAGAGATTTTTTGTTGTTTTAACACATGCGAGGGAAAAATATTCTTGGCTGATGTGTCTTTGTGAATCCATGGGTTCTAAGTTATTCAACTTCTTTGCTGTTGATCTAGGCTACGGTACATGTGCAATTATATTAGCTTTTTATTTTTTAATATGTATTATAGTGTGCACAGACTTTGTGTACCGTGTAGGCTATATAGTATATACGTACCTAGTTTACCTTGAACTGCAAGAAATAATTTTTATTGCTTTGTTTTTATTATATTTTAAATATTTTACTCGGAATCCAATATGATTACTTATTTGTCTGAGATTGTATATATACTTAAAAGTCCGTTATGTGCTTTTATACAAATGACGAAATGAGTTTTAGGAAGAACTCTATGAGAAAATCATGTTCAAATGATAAGATGGAAATTAGTTGTTTTAGGAACTACACTGGGAACACTGCAAATAATATATAATGTAATATAGTCCAATATAATTATAATATGTGTAATCACTAATTTTGAACTTACAATTATATTGAAAAATACTGTACTGAAACACATACAAATTATGTACTTTTGTTACTGTAATTGGGGATACCCCGTTGTGACAATAAAATATAATAATAATAATAATAAATATATGCTCGGACAGGTTTTTTGGACGAACGTAACGTAAACGAACGCAAACGCATCCGATCGAAACGATACTTTAAGAAAAACTATAGAATAAACTCAGCAAATCCATTAGAGTCACTTGAAAAATATTACATTATTTTTAAAATATATATAATGGTACTTAAAACCTTCTCACTCATGAATAGAATCCTTGAAGTACTTTAATTCACAGAAACAATATTAAAGAATCTGCCATCACCACTTTCAACAAGTACATAAAAACAGACAGAAATCCTTATCTGTGAAGTTCTCAAAAGTTCCATTTAAAAACTCCTCAAGACAAGTGAAGTTATTGTAAACAAGGACAAATTCTTGAGAATTCTATAAAAGAAAAGTATCTCTAAAGTATTGTATTGTTATATAGATATACATTATATAAGAGTTTATTACAAAGTTTTCTCCTTGGAGAGGCTACTGTATCAAGTTCAAGAGGCTTTTTTTGGAGCTGTCAGTAATATTTTTAGAAGACACCTGCTGCCACGGCTGTCTATATAATACAGTAGGAAAGGTTTCAGGATTGAATCTCTCCGTCCTCTTGGGAAAGAAAACAGTAAAAGGAAAATGCAAACATTTCCAAATAATTGTCATAAAAACAACAAATTATATAACCCAGAATCCTGGTGGTTCTCTTAACTTCAAGAGAGTTTTTAATTGTGACGTTTCGCTCTTACGTGTGACGTCACACTGAAACTATTATCCTGCTGGTACTCTCGTTGGTAATGAGAGTACCAGCAGGACGTCACACGTAAGAGCGAAACGTCAACATTAAAAACTCTCTTAAAGACAAGAAAACCACCAGGATTCCGGCCATATCTCTAATCTTACAAAACTCGGTACTCGCTCTGAATAACTCATTTTATTAAGCACCGTTTATTTGTATATTTAATTAACAAAATATAGAAGTAAACGGCTGACTACCATCAAACAGGCTCGTAGGTATAGATGATCTGACTAAATTTGCATACTAGATTACGCGTTTGCCAGTGATGCAGTTTTGATGCCGAGTGAACAAATATACAAATGATACTACGGCGATGACTGATCATTGATAATAGGGTTCTTCACGAGCGAGCGTTTCGCTCGACTTTGTGAGTCCCGATCTCGACTTTCAACGTCTCGGTCTCGAATCTCGTCTCGGCCGAGACGCCAAGTCTCGACTATTTGTTTTAAACGAACGTCTCGACCATGAAAATCCGAGCGTGTCGTCTTCAAACCGAGCGTCTCGACCTGGAAAACCCGGGCGTCTCGGCCTTGAAAACCTGAGCGTCTCGACCTTGAAAACCGAGCGTCTCGGTTTTTTAAAACGAGCGTCGACCTTGAATATTATAAGGGGGAAGCCCCGCCATTTTCTTCTCTCAATGTATACTACTAGTTTTCTTCTAGTCACACTCGCTTGCAAGGAAGCTAGGGGATGTTAGAGCGGTCAATGTTGAAAAAATGGACTCACGAGCGAGACCCGAGCGACTCGACATAATGTCTCGAGTCTCGACATCATAGTCTCGAGTATCGGCATGAGAAGTCTCGGTCTCGAGTCTCGCTCGGAAAGTCGACCGAGATGCTCTGGTTTCGTCTCGTGAAGATCCCTATAATTGTTGGTGTATAACTAAAACAAATTAGTTGGCTTGTCGTTTTATACAGTTCCTGTACTTCCTGATGCATCAATGATAATTGATAATCCACCCTTGCAATCTTGAGATACTTGATGTGTTTATTTCACTCATAGACCAGTAGTCACTGCTGTTTTACATGAGCATGAGAACACTCGGTAACGTATCATGTATCGACACAGTAATGGAACGGGTTACGAATGTTTAACCTGGTTAACCGATGACCCAGAATCCATGTGACCCGGTGACCCGGTTTGACCCAATTTGATTTTGTAACCAAAAATGACAGTTTCGCCAGCTACAGGTGGTTGTTGAATTTCTGTAATGATAATCACACTCTGAAATTGCCAAGGTATTGGTTTGAAAATAACCAGGGACCCGTGCTGCACTATGTCCTCAATTATTAGGCCATTCCTCCCAATCGAACTTGAAAAAAGTATGGAATGGAGAATACAAAGATAAAATGAAGAAAATCTTTTGGAAGAACTCATAAAAAGCTGTAAAAATATTGTAAAAAAACTTCCCGGGTCAAAACTGGGTCACACGGACAGACTCGGTGAACCGGCAACCCGGATGAAAATTTGACCCGAAGTGACCCGGTTACCCGTTCCATCACTGGTATCGATGATATGCCATGATTAGTGATGTATGATTCTACTGATTATTTATTCTAATAATGATGCCATCCATATATGCTCGGTTAAACTCAGTCAAGTCAATGTCAAAATATATTGTACGTACTGTATATAATACACAATATACGTTCCGCACTCATAGTGACCACAATCTTGCTTGAATCTGCGGTTTAAAGAAGAAAATATAGTAGGGTGGCCATATTTTCAAAAATCGTAAACGGGACATTACATATTTCCGTTTGAGGAGTAATTGCAGAATACATTGTAACAGCGATGACACCCGCAGCCCATAGGCGTGAATCAAGTGCTAAAATCGTTAAAAAATTGCCCGAGCGATCAAGCTGCTGGGACCAATGCGATTTTTAAGATTTCAAATTGTTCCCAAGTCTACATTTTCTTCATTTTTTTTTGTAGTTTTCCTATTTTGTTCATTGTGGGAAGTAGGATTTTGGGTAGATATGTAAAATTTTTTTACTAGATTTTTCAACTTTTTCCAAAAACGGGAGAAACAGGTGTCCCATGTGGCTCTACCTGGGACACCTTAATATAGACCTAAAAACGGGACATTCCCGTTTAAACGGGACGTCTGGTCACCCTAGCATATAGGCTTACTAGTTTACCCTTTATGGAACTGCTTGAAGCCATATTTACACGTGTCATTGTAAAGTTCACAAACCCAGTTTGTGGTTGAGAAAATATGGTCACGTTCAGGAATATTTTATAAATACGCATATAGGGTATAGCCTGTATATGAAAAGAACATGAAAAACATTCTGTTTAAATTAGTTATTCATTAAATACGGGGTTATAGCAACAGAATTTATATCGTCATTTCTTTATTTATATTACGATTTTGTTAAACTACTTTGTTCCGTGTTCAAACAGAGTATAGAGAGGACATTATAAACGCTTGATGTTGTTGTTTAGCCTTACTTGTGTGTTGGATATTGACGTTAAGGCTATTTAGCACATGAACATGAAATTTCTACGCCTTGTAACTATGGCAATAGTTCATAATTATTTTTAAAAACGGAAAAGAGATTTTGAATCAGGGTCATATTCTTGTACTCTATGCGAAATTTGAGCAAAATCGGAGATATTAAAATTTTACATGTATTTCTTATGGGCATTAACATAGGGAAATTGGAACTTTGAAGACTGATTTCTCGCTTAAAGATTTTTTTGCAGATGAACGGCATATGAGGTGTTGGTCAGGGAGGTAGGCACTACGATTTCTGACTACTGAAAAATATATCCGTACTGAACGCCTGGGGTGCTTCCCTCGTTAGGTGGAAAGGGTGCCGCCAGGAAAGAAAATCAAGGGAGGACTATTTTTATGTTTAAATTTCAAGACAATTTAAATTCAAGCGGAACAATAAGGAAGGATTTTTAATTTTTTTTTACATATTTGTGATTCGTTGTCTCGTGCAAATTTTACTGATATTTGATAATATTACTTCCTTTTTTTCCTATTTTTTATTACCCTAAAATCCAGCAGGTCAAGTGTCCGCTATAACCTACCCTCCCACTGTCCGTGCTAGTTTACGGCGAAATTTCGACAAACCATAATAGTGATCAACTGATCATTCAACATAAAAATAAATCGCTGAGGAAAGACGAGCTTTGTCATTTGCAAACCTCAATTGAGAATGTACCTTAGTCACTTTTATTCTTCTAGTCTATTCTTCTAGTGGACAGAGCCACATACAGGCACACCATGAACACAAATTGACAGCAATCTTGAAGAGCAGACAATTTCTATACAGGATTTAGGAATATTTTCGTCTGAATTCTAGTATTTGATTTGGAATGATGTGTCCAGGCCAAGCAAAGATATGTGGGAAAATGATAAATTTATTTTTGTCACTAAGGCACTTTCCCGATTGAGCTCCTCATCGAATTAGTCATAATAGGACATATGTGCATGGGTCATCGATTTGAATAAACACCATCTAAAAATTATGATTATGCATAAAAAATAATCACCATGTCAAAAAAATGGGAAAGCTCACATGTCAAAGTCTGTAATCGATTATTCAAAAATATGTTGTGGGAAAACGGGGTGTGCTACCCCACTACGGTGTGACGTCAGAGTGAACTCATTTAATTATATTAGTACCGTACGTCATTTTGACGTCACAGCGTAAATTGGCTTTTCTTCAGGGAGTCACGTGACCACGATGTTTGATAGCATTTTTCTGGACGACGGTTGGTCAGAAATTAAAAAAAAAAAAAAATGTGGGTAAAC
This sequence comes from Campodea silvestrii, assembly GCA_034694985.1. Lineage (NCBI taxonomy): Eukaryota > Metazoa > Arthropoda > Diplura > Rhabdura > Campodeidae > Campodea > Campodea silvestrii. The sequence continues at coordinate 8,759 of JAQFYR010001487.1, forward strand.
TATGGAAATTGTTTAATCTTCAGAATGAAAGAATAAAAAAATGTGCACATACTCTATTATCCCCTGTGGAGATAGTTATCTCAGAAACAATCGAACTTGAGTAAGATATTGCACCGATTGGTTGGAATTCGTAAGATGAAGATCACTGATTGGTTAAAGTGGAAATGAACAAGACGAGATGTAAATATACCAATATTAGAACTAAAGAATTTTGTTTCTTTATTTAAATCACAAAAATATGTCTTTCCTATATCACATCCGTATAAACAACCCACATTATTGCGACTTGATGTTTTTGATATCTTATTCTAAGGCAATACGAATATATATTACCGAGTTCATAGTTGTCTACTCAATAATACGTCAGAGTGAGAAGTTTTATATAATTTAGCATCTGCAGAATTAATTATTTTGTGTGAAATAAATATAAATAATATTTTCAAATCGAAAATTCGAAACGGTTCTGATTGAACTTTTTGGAGACACGAAATCTTAGAGTCACAAGCCCACAACAAAGCAATAAGGAAGGAATAAAAATATTTGAAAAATAACAATAGGCAATAAATAATAATATTGTGAAATGAAATAGAATTAGAATTACTATTTTAAAACAAATTGAATTAAAAAAAAGTAATAATAATGGTGACCAAAGTATATAGAAGTAAATAGGGAGAGATGGTGACTATATACATTAAAAATATTTAAAAATTTATTTTGAATCATATATGTAAGGCAAAAATAATAAATAGAAAATAAGAAAAGTAAAATTAATAATAATGATAATAAAAAAGTAAGAGTTATTAATTGAGAAAGTTTCATTTGCGAAACGAATAAGTATCTATGATACCATGACCATTTTATATATAATTATTTAAAAATGTGCGTAAAACTAAAGAATATCTTTTTAAAATTAAACCCATATATCAATCATTAGTTCATGAACTAATTAACAAAAGGAGCATGGAATATAGTAAATAATAATGTTTGTTTTTATTCTCTAATTAAATGAAAGTTCACATCTGAAGTAGGCCGATCATTAAAAAAAATATGCGATAAAATCAGATATAAATATAAAAACAAGCGAATCAGATGTTTCTGCAGTAATATTAATACAATAAATTATATTGATATTTTATATAAGATAATAAAATGCATTTCAAATAGTTGAAAAGTAAAACACTGTAGTGAAGAAAATGTGAAATAAAATGCACATTACTTGAAAATAGATATTTTGATATTTACATTTTTACAACCTGATACAGTAATAATTTTTGTTATTTTAAAATTTTCTATAA
>JAQFYR010001488.1:0-10050 GCA_034694985.1 Campodea silvestrii
AAATAACAAAGAAAGTGAAAAGGGGTTTTAGGAAGCGCCTGTCGGCGCCCCCTAAACTGCCTATTTTCCTGGCGCCCTAGGCGGCCGCCTAGTTCGCCTAGTGCTTAAGCCGGCCCTGGTTATTCCTAAGAAGATTCTATGGTATCTTTGAGAATGCACAGTGGATACGATTGCGATTATAGAATCTGTGTGTATGCGAAGTCTGTGACTGGACCGTTGTAATTCGCAGCGTGTATGCAATTGTTATGTAAAATATTGTTTCGCCATCTGAATTTCAGAGTATCCCTCACGTCTCAAGGAATTCAATAACATTTGTAACTAATGACAGGGGAATATAAAAAAATCTCATCATCGCATGAAAAATGGATGATGTACTTTGGAAAATGTTATAATAATGTATAAAACAGACTGTTATGATAAGCAGCTTATAAAAATCCTTTGTATGTCCTCTCTAGCTCACAAGGCTAAAATTCCACTTGTTTAAATTAATTTAAATTATCAAAATGTATGAGAAATTTCAGCTGTAGATAATGAGTGAATAAAAGTGTTTAAGTTACCTGTTTTACACCTTATATAAATATTATTTTAAATAAGCTGACAGCAAAAGACGCACTTTCAAATAATAATTTTAAATGTTACTTTAATGTTCCATGCTTAACTTTTCCTATTTTCATTTTTCCAAGTGAACTTGCGGTTACTTGCCTCTGGAAGCAGTACAGAATCCTTCATTTTCACGTATAGGTTATCCACTACTGAAAGTCTGCATCTTTCATTCTATAATTTGTAATCTCAAATAAAATGCTAAACTGGCTCCCAAAGCCGCTACCTTCCCCTAAGCCCCTACTATAACGCAATAAAGGCTAAGGTATATAATTTGCATAAGATCAATATTAGTTTCCTACTACACTCTAATTACATATTCAAATGTGCAAGATTGAAGATAAAAATCTACAAAGGCAAAAATAAAAAAAATGCACTCGTGTAGTATTTATTTTTCCTCATGCAAATGTAATATTCGCACGTTTTCGTATTCAGCATATGCTACTCTTACGATCAAATAATCAACTTAGTGAAGAGTGGAGGGGATATAGGAACAGTAAAGGAAACGATAAAAAAGTACTCTTTTGATCAAGGTTTCATGTTTCATCAAAAATTCAAGTAAAATATTAATGTTAAAGATCAGATAGATACACAGGAAATTGTTTCCATATATACACTCTTATTAAATAATTTATACTGAATAAATTGGTTTTGAAATAGCTCTTTTTAGTTTCAATAAATGCTAAACACCTATACTTTTAATTCAGAATTTATTCCACAATAGCAAAAGTGCAAAACTTGAATGATAATTGATGCACAAAAGAAATTGGCCTTCTATAAATCACAACTTAAACGCATTTGTTAGTGATACAATCGGTGATAAACCTATTTATGCAATACTTGTAGGCCTATATGAAACCGGTCACAATTTGATATGAAAATCCATCACACAGAGAAGGGATGAAAATATAATTTTTCCATTGTACACGTATAAATGATTCTCCTCTTTGAAAAAAAATTACTTTGAATATTCAACAAAAGTTGACACTGGCAGTTACAGCTCCGATGTGAAGTGTAACGTTTATTGAGCAAATGAAGAAAGTAATTTTTAGTTTGTCACAAGTAACTCGACACACCAGCTGTGCTTTTGCACCCCACCCCCACTTTTTTCATTTCAAGGACTATACCATAAAGGGGAACTTTATTGCAAATTCACTATTCAACTTTGCTGCAGATTGAGGCAGTATCAACACAATAGTATGAGGGTACTTCACAATGATTTTCACTCTCTATTAGCATAGTATTACCATGATGGTGCCAATGTGGAAGTCACATTTTCAGCAATGTAGAAAATTGTTTGATACATAAAATCACTGTATATCTATGTGAAAATATTGACGAAACAGTAAAATCAGTTTTGTTTGGAAAGAACAATAACTTATTTTATTTGATGGAAGATTCTGTTATATTTAACATGGATAGCAATACTGCACACATTATTTAACTTCGAAAGCCTCACTGAATGTCAGGTGACTTTTTAAGAAAAAAAATAAATAGGAAAAGACGCTGTTAAATATTTTTTGTTCTTACGTTCTATTATAATGAAATGGAAATGTTAGTGTTCTTGAAACTTCACCCCTTAAATGGAAATATTATATTCTTTTTATTACTAAATATTACAACGGTTAGTAAAAATGTTAACTTTCTTCGTAATTAAAATATTTCAGTTCTAAAATAACTACTGTACTGTGGTAAAAGTACATATTCTTTCCGAGAAAGATTAAATTAGTTTATGAATATTTTTTTTTGCATAAATAGTTAACTCTTTTAATATCATTAAAAATACTATTGGTGAAAATAGGTTTAATTGTAAATTACAAATGCCATTAATTTTGACCACATTTTTTCTTCTTTTTCTTTAAAGAAAGATTTTATTTGAACATCTGAGGTAACGAAACTGCTTACTCTTGTATCACTATCAGTAAACAAAACTGCGTATTGGTCATAATTATAATTATAGCCACGAAGTCTTCTGTTTTTTGCTACTAGTTTGTAAAGTAATCCGTCCGTAAGCTTCTGCTACTGCAAAATTGGCGGCATTTCAATGTGAGCAAGAAAAAACGACCCTGTCTGCCTTGGTTCAAAACCACTCCTTTCTATACAACTGCTGAGAGCTGCTGCATGATCATCATTCCGCTACTCCAGGCATATGGAAATATTTCACTCAACAACTTACTACAATTTAAAGAGCAAACAAATTTCCTTCTTTTACAAGAATTGTAGTTCTTACGGAAAAACCTTCGTTTTTGGTCATTTAAATACCAGTGATTTTTACATTTCTTTAATAGGGCTGTAGGTGTACAAGACGAAATGCATATTTACGTCAATTTGTTAATAGGTATCTGTTTATATGAAAAACGTAGGGTGTAAAAAGTCAACAAATGTCTAGTTTAGTCATTCTAATAAATTCTGCAAAATGAAAATTTCCTGACAAATATTTTCAACCAGTAAACACGTTTTTGTCGACAGAAAATGTCAAATTAAAAACAAGCACCAGTTTTAAGCATCGATTAATTAAATTCTTGCAATTCCATCATTTTTAGTGAAATACTTTAAGGAATTGATCGATAGAGCAATTAAAAGTCAATTATAAAATAATTTGAAAGTGTTAATATGAACAGCCAGGAAGGAAATCGGTCATGAAGTACAAATTTTATTGCAGGGATTTCGCAGATATTTGGAAAGTTTTCTGAACCTCTGACATTTGACCTCCGACCCAACAGTTTAATGTGAACTCAACATATCAACACTTGCTTGTTTTCCATCTTCTCACTAGTAATTATCTCGTCATTAAGTGTACAAGCTAGTAATTATTATGTTCAAAGTATCTCAACTACAATAAATTATGATATAGTGGAGATCTACTTATTGTCGTGAAGCACATTGTTGAAACTTTCATATTGTTTCATTTTTTTTTTAAATTGAATGAAATTTGTTTCAAAAGGAAAATGGGCAATGATTCACAAAAAGTGTGAAGTATTATTTTACGAGTATTTTATTACATGTAATAAATCTTAGTCTATGTAAGTTTATGATTTTGGTCTACTTTACAACAGTCGATGGACTATTAATTTTTAATTAATTATCAATGGCGTGGGATGTTTTCGTTACAAACTGTCATGCGAAACTGAATTTTATCAACAACATTTTCTAACGTACATTTCTGAATTAGCACCATATATATATAAAAATTGCTTGGTATTTAAAAATTGACAACCTCTATAATTATTTTAGTGGAGCGGTACAGCGTGTAGAAAAAATAATCAATTGTAAATCTATAACTGCATTGTATTATAAAAGTACATAATAACAATAAAAATGTACAGTTGTAGTGCCAGTTTACTGATGGTTAATTACTATAACCTTTCATGAACCAATAATAATTGTATAATATTGCAAAAAAAAAGGATAGATTTATTAGTTTTGCAAGAAAAAGATGAACTTTAATAAACATACTATTCGGATCACTAACATCCAGACTGAATAAAACAAAAAACAAATTCTATGAACGCTAGGGAAATTTTAAAAGAAAACGAATTTCCTAAAAATAAAATTAATTTGTACCATTTCAAATGACACTTGTCAATATCACTAACATTCACTTTCAGAATAACTGAAAAACCTTTTAAAAAAATTACCCAATCTCAAAAAATTTGAAACTCTGTAATAAAATAAATAGAAATGTTAACTTACCGAAGAAATCCTCCCATGATATGGAAGATCCATCTGAATCACAGTTAGTTGGGAAATCCATAATGATTTCTTTCTTTTGGTCACACTTAATTTTATTAATGTCCATAGCAAATTGTCATTTCTTCACATGGCCTTAGCCAAGAGGACGGTTGCTTTTTAATTGCTTGATTCTCGTTGAAGGAGTGATAATAAAGTAGATTTCAACAGAAATATTATTTTTCACGAAACGGTTTTTAGGCTTTTTATTCATTTTCAACACAGGTTTAGAAACATGAAGCATAATGTGAAGACTTGACCCATTTACGGATTTTATAGCACAAAAAGTTTGGGAAGATTAATGTTACGCAGAGAATCGAAAGTACAATGTAATGGCAGTTGCACAATTTCTAATTATTCAGTTTACCCGTCTTCAACCTGAAAAGAAAAGTAATAATATATATTAGACTTGATGCTCGTAAGGAAATACAGTTTTGCTACAATGCATATATGCACGAGTGCATAATATTGCTCAGAATAAATAAATGGTATTTGGAGAAAATTTTAACGAAATGAAAAACAGATGATTGGAAAAAATTGGACTGGCAAAGAAATCAAAACGTCGGTATTTTCGTATTCGCATGATTCTCTTAGGTGTCTTATAATATTCGTTGAAGTGGAAGGTTCAAAAACAAAATATCTTCCGGATTATGAAATTACTTAACAGTTGAAATAACAGGATAGAACGTATAAAATAATTATTTTTTAAATTTTGTTTATTATCGACATTAAATTTTGAATATATTGCAATTTTGAGGTAGACCTATTATATGTTTTATAACATAAGCTTCGTTTGATGATTGATGTATAATACATACGCATTCAGGTACACTTTGCGAAGGCTGCATATAAAAGGGAGTAAAGTTCAACCACCATACGCAAAACCCCCGTACGCCCCTTTAGTAAAATGAAAAAATTAATAAAATTTTGCAAAAATATTACCAAAACTAGCATAAAAATAGCATATTTTGACTAAACAACCTGGAAAATTTTCGTCCCTCGCCCCGCTCGTGGTTTATTTATCACAAAAATTTCAAAAACCATCGCCAAAACACCCCCTTAGCAAAGTCGTATCTACTGTCTTCTACTTTGCTAATGAAAATATTTTTGCGATAAAAAATTTGAATATTTTGGACAAATTTGATAAAATTGAATCCATACTGCACCCGTGGAACATAGTACTAAAAGGCAAGAAAAATCATCACATTTTTGATATACCGTATTAAGTTGATATTTTGAGTAAAACTATTCTCATTTACTTGCCACTTTGTTAACCTACATCTTCTACAGACACAACAATCACTTGCGAGAATCGCAAAGGTGGTAATTGCAACAAAAACATATGTTTCTACAAAATTTCTAAGAAATGTTGTTTTTGTATAACCTGAAGGTGTTGCAGAAAGTAATTTGTTGAGTTCTTGTTATCAGATAACAATTTATGTTCTGAGGCAAAGGCCTACTTTTCAATTTCAATGCAATGCCGCACACCATGGAACTTTAGCTAGTATGGGAAATCCATGCATTTCGAATACTAATTTCAAATTAAAATTGCACTCACGAGAAAATTGTTATGTTAGACACAGCATTTAGTAAACAATGCAAATAACCTTTTCTTAAATTAAAGGGTCATGCACTGCTTATCAACTGACGTGATATTTGTTTTGTTATTTGAGAATATTTTATTTTCACGAATACCGCTATTTTTCTAATGAAATTTATGTTTTACAGTATACATAATGTTTGTTTAACAAATCACAGAATACACTAAGTCCTTTTTTGATAATTATATGAATAATCTTGCGATAATAATATAAGTTTTAAATATGGAAACGAACACATACATGTAAAAAAAATATTTTAACTCAGTAATCAAACTAGAATTATATGAAATTAAAATTTATTAGTATAGAAATTAATATAGAAATTTTTACAATTCACTATATCCTAGTATATCACAATAAAACGACCTTGCTTGTAAACTCATAAAAATCATTAATTTGTGAATTTACATAATATTATACTGAATTTGTCTGTTGAACCTTATATTCCTCTAACATTCAGTATATGTAAATTAACAAATTATGGACAAAAAATTTATTAACAAGTCTAAAATTTCAAATCATATGTCATAAAAAAATCATTCAACGTAGCAAAATCATTCATGAATAGTTGCTGTACTATCAGTCTGAAACTTCTATGCAGTAATTTAATAATGCAGCTTATAACACAATTATTTCTGCAGCAATTCATCAAAAACTTTGTCAGGGCGCTTTCTTTCTCTGGTATTACATTTTTCGCCATTGTTATTCATAATAGAAACTCGGTAATTCCATTACAGTAGCCAAAGTGGTTTGCACATATATACTAACTGCCTTTGACACATTAGCACAAGCATGAAAAGAGGAGTGCAATTTTTCAGGCTGTACCGGTAAATCAGTCAACACAGAAATCCTTCAAAAATAAAGGGTTGGGAAAATGATCAGAACTCAGAAATAAGGTAATCAAAATTAAAGTAAAACTAATACTAAATAAGCTTTCCAGATGACGAAACGTATATTGCTGTAACCTCTGTGTATTAACCAAACCATTTGCTTTACTGAATAACGACTGCGATTATATTTCCTGCTGAAAAGCGAAAACGGGCAGGGCTGGGGAACACTACCGCCCACATAACTTCAAAAATGGCATACAGTTTTCAATTACAAGTGAGTAAATAAAGTTTTTATTCGTGTCAGCAGTTGAATTTTCTTAATTAAATGAAATTATTCCCAATGAGAAATACTTATTTTCTTTCTGTTGGCTGTAATTATTGGAAATTGGTACTGGCTCTAAATAGTTATCTGAATGGCCGCGCTGTCCGTTTTTCACTTCAGCGTTAAAATAACAATACCTGATGTATGGATAAACTAAATAAATGCTTAATATGAGTTACAGAAGCTATTTCGTCATCTGAAAATGTTGTTTATGATTAGTTTTCCTTTAATTTAATCAAAATTCAAAAACCCACTTGTCCTGTTTGGTTATATTAAAAAAAAACTATAAAGTTTCTTAATTTCAATGATATATCTTCTTATCTAACGTAATTTATAATTCACTGCAGCACTACAGGCCCTATTTATATGATGACTTACCATTTTAATATCACTTTAGCAATCTATCTGCGAATGAAAAGACTACGGTAGTGTATTGTATAAGTGCAGATGGCATCAATGATTTGATATAAAGAAAATTGTCACCAAGCAAACCTGGAAGACTGGTACATTACTCGTTACAGCCAAGGCCAAACAAGTCACAAATTCTGTCATCGTGGATTCGAAAGTTATTCACAACTGTTTGCCAATACTGTCGTAGAAAATTATTATTCAACTGTAATTGAAGCCTTCTGTACCAAATGTATTTTAACAAAGATGAAACTGTACAACTATAGTGAAAATTATTTAAATTACTCCGTGCATTGAGTAAAAAAAATGATATAATTAAATTCTGGCGACATAAGGTACCTTTAACAAGTTCTGAGTATACTGTTGATACTAAATGAATTTGATTTATTTACGTTATTTATTTATTGAATGAAGCTGATACAAATGAACCAATTATAATTTTGAGATTTCCACTCTTTAATTTACACGAAATAAGCTAATAGTTTAACTTACTAGCATTACTCTACTCATCTTGTGATGTTTCTTCATTAATTTTTATTATGTTTAGTGAATTAATTCTATTGCAATTATTTTGCAAAGTATTAGTCCTAGCGTATATTTAATTTTTTTATTATTATTATTAATTTCCCATCATCCACTAACATTATTCAGTGACCTTGGAATCATAACAATAAGTAATGTAAGCATTAATTCATTTAGTAACTTCCTATACCTGCAAAAAGTCAATGTACACTATATCGTCTATAATTATATCGATAAAATACACAAATAAAACTACTATTCTTGTTTTATTTACTGAATGTAAGCAATAACGTCGAATGCACAGCAACAACACAGTATAACAACTTTAACTGTTTAAAGCACATCTTGACTTTTGCCATAAGAATGAACGCGAACATTCAACCATACTTGAAGAATAGTAAACAAACAACATTTCTCTCAAATTCATGAATGAAAACAACTACTGATGTTCAATTTTTATCATCATACACATGTCATAACACACAAATTACAAATTCATTGATCAACACCGGAAGATAACGTAAATAACAAACACACGTGTACTTACCAAACGAACACGTGGGTGTACACACATTCCAAGTAAAAAGGACGTATTATTATTCATCTAGGAACACTAAATTCCAATGAAATACACAAAACACAAACCAAATGCCTCAAAATACGGCAAATATCACGCTAATTTAAGTCAACTCTTCACGAAGTTCCCGCTCAAACGATAGTGAACACCTCTCCCTTTTGCTTCGCTCACAATACTGCAGTGTCCAATGAGAATGTCAGACACCCAAGTAAACGGGCGAATCCACTTTGAGGCGAGGTATGGTACTTTTCCCACATATTTCGCATCGGTGACTTTTTCGTAGCTGAAGCATAGGAAAAGTGTGGGAGTTAAACTGTTAAAGATGTTTTGATAAGGTTGTAACTTGAAGTAAATAACAGATTATTCACGCCACTCCACGGTTTTGCGGGAACATTATTGGAATTTACTGTCCTACTCCAAACAACGACCTTGCCCAATGGTAGAATATTATTGTTGTAATAAGAAATTAATGCATTATTAATTTTTGATTGTTTGATATAAATAATATGGTACTGTTTATTAGGAAAGAATATGTCATGTATTATATTTTTGCTGATTTATAAAGAAGAACTAATAGAAAAATATATAATTTGCACTTTCAAGTATAGTACGGTATAGTTAAAATTTGGGTATCAACCTCCCCATAAGTAGCGTTTAGATCAGCTGATTTCTGGGCAGATTTCTGCGTAGATTTTCTGCCGAGGTTGAGCTCTGTGTAATCAAACGCAAAAAGCCAACTCCGTTCACATGGGCAGATAACAATATGACCAAATTATCAGCCGTCGACAAAAGTTGAAATTTCCAACCTCGGCAGATCACCTGCACATATTTCTGAGCTGATTTGCATTTACCAGATGAATAAAAACGTGAATTATAGTTCACTGCTTTTTGGTTTTAAAAATAGGTTAATAATGAAATCATCGTCGGTTTTCAACAGGAAACAGCTCACATCTCTAAAAAATAACAATTAAAAAAATGCTGAAAAAATATGCTCATGTGAACGCAAAAAAATTCACGTAGAAATCTGCACAGAAATCCCTTTATACACAAATTATCATAGTTTTGCATATTTACAATTCAACCAATCAGCGATCTTCGTCTAACAAGCTTCAACCATTCGGTGCAATGTCTAGCTCGAGTTCCATTGTTTTGGAAATAAATTATTAATTCGGTAAATAAAAGTGTTGTGAGGCGACGGGCATTTCACTCCTAAATAAAAGTGCACACCAGATCTCCTGGAGAGAAGATATCCTTATGACCTCTACTGATAACCTAGGATCTCAAAAGTCAAAAGATCTCCTAGTGACCACCAAATGATCTCCAGCATGGGTGTGCACTATACTTGGATTTCTTGGAATAACTTGGATCTTCACCACTATAAATGAAACTTGTAATTATTTCAGACGTTTCGCCTTTATTGATGGCAAAGGTTTCATCAGTAGAAATACAAAAAAATTGCAG
>JAQFYR010001489.1:0-10049 GCA_034694985.1 Campodea silvestrii
TATATATATATATATATATATATATATATATATAGATATCAATTGTAAAAAAGGGAATCGCCCCACAATCCACCCGAGTTTTATTGGTCTGTAACTTTATACTAAATTAGTAAAACTTGCAACACTTCTGATTTTTTTTCCAGCTACAGTACTCATGTAACATTCTCAGTCCTTTTCCGTTTTTATAATTAAAAAATCAGTTTACCCTGGGTAACAACACCTTGGAAAGCAAAGAATTTCAGTTTCTGACATTGGTAGACATGTTAAATTTTGTTCCGGGTCACAGGTATAAGCGTTTCTCTTTACTGCTGCTTAGATTTTTAATGGCCCTCCTCCCATTACGGAAATGATGGATTTATGCCTATGAAATTTACATTTTTATTCTCTTTTAAACCAGGTTTGATTTAACTATTCATTACTTTGCAAATCCAAAATCTTAAAAGAAGTAACGTGTCATTCAATTATGAATATTAGTATATACGACTGTCAAAAAATGTCAAATTCGAGAAAGTAATAATAGTTTAAGTTAGCAGTTCTCAAACTGTGGTCGTCGGAACCCGTGGGGTCCGCTGAAGAATCCTCGAAAACGGAAATATAAGTGTGTGGGGAATTATTTCTAAAAAAAATTGACATAAAATTTCAAATGGCAAGTCAGTAGAAATTTCCATGTAGTGCTCTGAGAGCCAAATCTCTAAAAAAAAAATATTAAAAAGAATGAGGAAAGTTATTTAAAATTGAAGCAATTGTTTCCAACGCAGGTGATCACACAATGGGAATGGGTGGACCTTTGCATCTTGAATTAATTTTAACTGGAAATATTGAAGAAAACTATACTCCAGCTATTACTGCAGGAACTAAAAACTGTTTCTACTGTTATATATGTAAAGAAAATAATGCGGGATTGCGGACAATACAACTCGTTCACTGCACTGGCATTCAAATGGTCAGAGTTTATTTTAATATAATGTACTCTATATATGCGTTGTTTTCGCAATGAGAGTGTTGTTAGGTTTTCAAGATTTGTGATAATTGCTATTCATGTTGATTAAATATGCAATTCTAGTAACTATTCAGTTGAAGATACAGGATTTTCGTAAGACCATAAAAATCAGTGTGAGTTGATACTCAACACAAAAGAATGCAGTATGCTGAACATATACGACCATTGTCCATTGGGATTTATTGTCAACAAGTTGGTGACACTCACACAGCTGTACTCAATGCAGAAAACGGAATCACTGTTAGCCCGTCCTCACGCCACCGAAAAAAGAAACAAAAAAGTTTATAATTGCATACTTTGTACTAAAAAAAAACGTAGAAATTTTCACCCTCGTTTCGATCGGCCGCATCCTTGCCTTTCATAAAAAAAACTGTGGATTAAGAGGATGCTTCTAAGTTATATTAATGTTATTTATTCATCGCAGACTTGAACGAAAAAAATCCAATTTTTTCTCGAGGGGTTTCGCGATCAAATTATTTGCGAAATGGGGCCCGCGGAGCACAAAAGTTTGCTGAGAACCTAAGTGATTGCGTTGATCCAGTCCTGTTCTTGGATTTCTTGGCAACTTGTATTTCAGATAAAGTCAATGGTATAGTTAAAGGTTCTTTCATACTCAGGCAACCCATTTCTAAATTTGAATTTCACGGTAATAATCACCCCGGTCCTGTGAACTAGGAACTGTCATAAAAGGGAATGCTAAAGAATACAAGAAAAACAGAAACAGGGGAATCAGTCATTCACGGAAAGATGAAAGGAACAATAAAGTTTTGTAAATGCTTAGTGACTCTGTTGGAATATTATATTAGCATCAAATATTACCATACAGTACCTCAGTTCTTCGAACCAGTGTACAGTGCGTTGCATTGGCGTCCCATATTACCAGCATGATTCGTTGATTCCACCTTAATCAAAAATACAAAAAATTATCACGAAATGAAAAGTAAAGTGGAACCCATATAGTCTAGCTACATATGTTCCACTTTTTCCACAAAACATAAAAAGGGGAACTTTTCAATCGATCTTGGATAAAAAAAAATTAAATAATATAAAAATCTTTGAAAGTAGAAAGAAGAATCCAATTTGAAGAATAAAAATAGAAGAATTCAATTTAAAAATCCGAAATTGCATTACATTGTTACAGATCGCAGTGGCATACCGTGGCAAGTCGGGGCCCCTGTGCAGAGGATTGAAATGGGGCCCCCAATCCCACATTCAGTACATATAGAACAAAATAATACAATGTAATATTTATTTCAAAACAAGAAATGCCCTAGCACTTTTTTTAAAAAAAAAATAAGCATACAGATGAACCACCAAGAGATAATTATGTACGCATATCAAAAGCTAATGTTTTTTTCACAGCTTCTTATTTAAAAAATTTCTTCCTGCACTTCCTTGAAGAAAATTCAGCATCCGTGGTCAAGACCAGGGCATCCCAAGGAATTTTGGGGCCCAGCCGCCCAGGGCTAAGTTCCATTACGGGGTCACAACTTATTTTTGAATAGTACATGTAAAAATTTAATTTTTCTTCTTACTTTTCTGCTCGCAAATCAGTAAAACTATATAGATCATTATAATTATGTTGTATAAAAGTCGCAAGCGTTTTTTTTCTTTTAATTTGAACTGTATAATGGTAAATGGAAGGCGAAAATGTTTTAAATTTTCGTTCGTAAGAATGCAGTTTTTATGCAGCTTCAATATATATTTTGCAAGTTTTCTTGTGTATATATAATTTACATTTTATTCTCTTGTCTGGGGTACCACACTACTGAAAATCGGGAGCCCAGGTGTGTACCACCGAAGCTGCCCTTTGGACGGCTTTGTCTATGGCGAAGCTAAAATTTATAATTCTTTCTCTTTTAATTTCCATGGAAGTCCGTAACCACTTAGTTTATCCTGGAGCATTAATGTATGCACATTTTTCTGACGAATAAAATTTCAGATTTGGAAAAACAGGTTCGCGTAAGTGAGAAATAGTTAATGAAAAGAGTCAGTTGATTGCTTTTAATTATGGCCTACAGTAAGTCACCTAACCTAGTTATATTTTATCTTTTGAACTGGACTGCTGCAAACATTTCGGAAGATGTGTAAAATGTAATAGTCATTTGAATATAATGCATAATGCTGTTTGTCCCTCTAGGCTCCGTAATGTTTTTCAAATCATTTTAGCGCTTTTTGGTCTGACCGAAAGTCAGTCTGGGGGTCCTCTAAATTGTGTTTTAGTCGGCGGCCCCTGTGCATTGCACAGGCTGCACAAGGCTACTTACGGCCCCGTACGGATGGTTTGGTTTTACAGTTTAAAAATAATTCAAATATTCAATATTTTTGATTTCCGTTAACCAATTTATATTAGAGCTAAAATGCATGGAATGACATTGGATACTTCCTCAGTCCGTCGGTAGTCATATAAATCATGTGCTACGAATCTACAATTGATTGACTCAGAAACTGAGCAACACAGCAGCAACTTTATTTTTTAGATTGTTTCAAATATTTTTTATAATAATATGTAGCTACAAATAACAACTGAAACGACATTACACAAGATCTGGATTATTAAGAATTATAACGAATATTTGACTAGCAACAAAGTGTGACAAAAGTCACTCTGTTTCCCATTGGATTCTATGGAGCCAAATCTAACCAGTCAGATGCGGATCCGTCTCCTTTATAATGGAAATATAAGAAAGAAATTTAAAAAACGTTGGAAAAAATAACAGAATACTTTGAAAACCTTTCTTAAAAATCGAGTTAAAACTGAATAGTTTGAGGTAAAATCTGAAAAAATGCGCCATTGGGTTCACTTTCCTTGGACAAAATTTTGCTTACTATAATGTCGCTACTTTTGTTGACTCTAACTCCCCCTATCAATGTAGACTGGATGTGCGCGTAAAACCAGTGATATGAATTAGTTCTAGTCGTTTAGTGTTAAAGGAGAGAAACTACCCAATTATGTTAAATTTATAAGAAAGTTATGTAATACCCTAGAACTGTTCTAGGGTAATACTCTATTTGCTTCTATATGGTGTTGCAGTATGTACAGTTTATGAGGAAGAAAAATCTACAGTAGCTTCTCCGTAGTGTAGTGGTCTGCACGCTTGGGGCTAAACCGAGAGGCACCGAGTTCGATTGCCCCTGGAGAACAATTTTTTTTCTTTGTCAAAAATTGTTGTTTAATTAATGTAATGATGCCTGTTAATAAGAAACCTTAATTTACTAAATACCAAATTATGATTTGAGAAATAAATAGTTAAAATTTACAATTTTGGAAAAATTAAAACAGTTCCTTTCATCATAAGAAAATTATGAAATCACTTAAGTGCATTAACATATTTTTGGGTACTGAAAAATTCCAGGAGGAAAAGTACTTCCAAGGGCCCCAAAATGTGCTACATTCTGAAACTGTAATTTCGGAGGGTCATATATTTTGACGCATTTTTATACAATAACTTTAGTATTTCGGGTCATTATTACCCCTACTCTGAGCTGTGGTGATACTGATTCGTATTCGACTTTAAGTTACATTGCGCTGCATTTTACCATTACAAGTCTAGAGCCGTATTCGGATTCGCCGTCAAGTGTCCTTCAATAAGACTCCTTCACATGATTACGTGAGTCAAATTGCGCAATATCATTGCCTACAATTTGAACTAAGGTGGCGAGAAGGAGTCTTCAAGCAGACTTAAGCCGTATTCGGATTCGCCGTCAAGTGTCCTTCAAGACGTCTTCTCATAATCACGTGAGTCAAATCGCGCAATATCATTGGCTGTAATTTGAACTAAGGTGGCGAGAAGGATTCTTCAAGGAGACTTGGAAGCGAATCCGACCACGGCTTTAGCTGCGAATCCGACCACGGCTTAGGAAAAACGACATGAAGCCATCTGCACAGCGTAATTAGAATCTCTATCTGTTGCGGAAAGACATAGGCCTACTCAGAATAGACCCCTATATGTCAGATGTAACGTACGATTGAATATACAGTACTGGTTTTCCTGACGATGAGAGGAAATGAAAACTTTGAAAAATGTAGTAGCCCGAGAAGACCAATGGACTGGTAAAAATATTTCATGTTTCCTGAGGACGACTACGAATATTTTATACCTTTCATTGTTTTCTTCAGCTCCAAACATTTCCTACTCCTCGACTCCGTAGTATTGAAAATGTCTGCGTTAGACTGGAGGTGTGAGAAGCCGTTATTATGCTGTCGATGGAAATTTAATATAATTTTATTACTGCTAGAACGGAGTACTGCAGCCACGTAACTGTAGGACTACAGTTGCCCAGTTTTATTTTTGAGAATTCTGGACATTCAACATTTTTCTACTTGCAAATATACAGAGCCAACTTCAGATTTTTTATACGAAGGCTATATTAGAAGAAGGCTGTGCGAACGGAGTGAGGGCGCAATTTTTCTTACCTTGATTAAAATTACACATTTTTAACGATTTCACTAAAACACTAAAAAATTCAGGATTTAAGAATTACTCAAAAAATATAAATCTAAAGTACTGGTTTTGTGTCTTTATTTCTTGAACAAACTCTACACAGTTTTGCAACCTGTACACAGCTACACTTACATCTGATTATGTAAATATCCACATGTATTCCGACAACCTGCAATGAGGTAATTGTTCTGTACACACGAGAATATATTATGTACTGATACATTTTTTAGATTTAAAGCTGCATGTTAATACCAGGAGTGATCCTAGTAATGCTACTATTATTATGCTTCAAAATATAAATTGCAGAGTATATAGCAAAAATAGTAAAGAAACGACAATTTTTACTTTGTTTAGAAAAATCAGTACACTCCTAATTTGGAAAAATTGGACACTTGAAACTATGGAATCCCCCCTTTTTTTCTAAATATTTTATTTTGCAGAATGTGTGTTTGTTGCCGGTGTGAGATAATAACTTCGTCTAATTTTAATACTGTGGAATATAATATACGCAGTTCCGGATTAAGACCCTTCGGGACCCCTAGGCGCAATGTTCTTCGAAGGCTCTTTTCATGTAATATATAAAAACCTAATATCTATTATTGCATGACCGATGAGACCAATTCATACGCGCACAAATTTGATTTCAAGGAGGCCAAAGGGTGTCTGTCGCTGTTTTAAGATGCACCAAACAAATTCAGAGCGAAGCAAAATGATTTTTTTTTACATGTGTTCTGATGGAGCACAGCATAGTCTTTGTGGACTAGGTTTTACTGAAATATTTCATTTCTTTTGTAACGATTATTAACGTAAGGAAATCAAATTTGAACCAATCAGCGATCTTTGCTAACGATCTGTAACTGATCGATGCAGTGTCCAACTCAGCTTCTCTTGATTTGATTATGAATATCTCCAGAAGGAATTATTTGGGTAAAAGTATATCTGTGAAGATTACTGTTCAAATTTTGATTACTATTCTTTCAAATGCAAATGTATTTTACCTTTATTTCCATTGTAATAGTCAATTTTACATTCAGAACGTCGGGGCAACTAGTGTTATATTTAAATTTCCCATTTTCTTTTCCTTTGTGTCTTTTATCTTTTTACTAGGAAACCCTCGACGGCGGAGGCCCCAAAACGCGTTGCCATATAGTGCGTAAGGGTAATCCGGCACTGATAGTACGTAACTAGGAATGATTCACACTCTGCATTGAAGTTGAGGATTATCATGATGATTAAACACCTTTAGTTAATTTTGATTTAAACTTTGGAGTTTTACCACTGCGTGATAGTACCTTTATTCTCGAGTTAGGCTTTTGAGGAATTGTTGCATGAGAAGTTTGCCTTATTTTTAAAGAAAAAACTCCATAGAGCCGTTATGCCAGCAGGAGAATTTTGAACTCGTTAAATCACTCAAAGACCCTATATTTGCAACTTATGAGTGTTCCTCTTCCAAACTTAATTGATATTAAAATACTCAATGCCGATCAATGCACAAATATAAGGATGTAGTTTCACACTTAAGGTCAATATTCTGAGTATAGCTTCGTTGAAATTTTATGATTGACATTTTCTGCTATTTTTGTTTCAGAAATGCTTTTGAAATAAATTTGCAAGAAAAACTTTTTTTTCGTATACACCCAAAGGAATCCTCTAGAAACATATTTTATTCATACGAATTATGTCTAATCCCGATATATACACTCTAATATCAAAGTCTCATAATAAGCCTCTTATTTCGAAAGATAAGAGTCTAATGCTGACAGGGCGCATAAGATTTCGAGAAATAAGAGCCTGAAGTTGATAAGACACTTAAATTATACTAATTAACAGTCCAAACAACGAAATTTAATGAATTATAAGAACTTTATGCGACTTCCGAACAATAAGCGCCAAACTGTTTTTGAATCCCCGCGACCAGACTCTAAAATCCAAAGGAAGACACTTAAACTTTCGCGCTCGACGTCACGTATCAGCTGACCGTCGTCTGCTGCCCAATCGTTCAAAATATTCAAAGGACAGGAAAAAACGTTTGTTAAGGTGAGTAATTACAATTTATCATTAGTCCGGAGTGATTCTTGATGGCCATATCACTGTTTAAAGTTATACAACACTACATATAGCCTATAGGACCTATATTAGGCTACATTATTAGTTATGACATGTAGCCTAGGCCTACTGTAGTAGCCTAACCTAAGTTCTTTTTAGTCTGCTGCTTTTGTTGTCATTACAAGATATATTCATTAATATATTCACATCCCTGGTTCACTGTTTGCATCATTCTGCATGTGGTAATGGCTTGTCTTAGTTCGCTTTCAAATACGTTACTTCGGGAGCCACTGTCGCTGAGTATGTACGAGGGAAACGACTGTGGCTCCTGAAGTAGCACGCAGTTTGCAAGCAAACTACGCTTGTGTTGTTACTAACTCACAAAATTTGACTTTTTGTAGGCCTATTTGGCACCGTTGGTATGGTTACCAGATCATCCTAGTCTCTGTGGAACTTCGACTTCCACGAAGACTAGGATGATCTGGTAACCATACTTCGACTACAATTGACAGCTGAGAACATGGAGTGAGTGCTTTTAAAATGAAATCATTGATTCCTAGTTCTCAGCTGTTTTAAAATTGTAGTTTTTTATTTTAAAATGAAAAAAAGAACTTTATAGCCTAGTTTATGATTTTAAAATGAAAAAAAAGAAAGAAATTTGCGGGTAGCATACTAACTCTACTTAAAGGGTCACACCAACGAACAGAGCCGTTCCTTGACCATCTGGCGCCCGGGGCTAATAGTAATTTTAGCGCCCCTACATTTTTAAAATTTGAGTTTTTCTTATAAAGTTTGAAAATTTTTATACCAGTACTCATTCAGTAGTTTTTACTACACAATTGTAATAAATAAACTTTCAAATCATCATATCCTGCACATATTTTTAAGGAATAACAAGAAAACAAAAATGGATTTTATGTTTTAAAATAAGAAACGTTATTATTATTATTATATGGGTATGGTGCTCTGGCTGAACCTTTCACCCCGTAACCGTGTTAGTGAATAGTTTTAAATTCAGGCGCGAACCCAGGATTTTCCAAGGGGAGGGGGGATACACCAAAAAAGTAGATGATACGCTTTATAAAAAAAATTACGTACCCGTGCGAAGCGAGAGCAAATTTTTTTTTACTCTTTTACTTGAAAATATACAATTTTGACGCAATTTTTTTTAAGGAAGGCCTAAGATAATCAGCAAAATAGTATATAAGAATTGGCCGAGCGAAGCGAGAGCGAAAATTTTTACATTTTTGGAGGAAACTGTGAAATTTTCATGCTATTTTCAATGATTTTCTTTTGAAGTTTTCAACTTTTTCTTTTCTTTTCTCCTCTTCCTTCTTATTTTTTTCTTTTCAAAATTTCCCAAGGTGGGTTTCCACCCCCAACCCCCCTAGGTACCACTGTTTAAATTATATTTGATGCAGTACAGTAAGTTTATGTTTTTGAAGAAGGTAATTACAGCTTTTAAAAACACTTCTAGTAATCTAGTTACTTTCGTGAAAAGTGATTTGAATGTTGAAAAATGGAAGTCATGTCACATTTGATTTGTAAATTTTCTAATTGCTTTGATAGTTCGATTCTTTGATTTGTATATTTTGCGCATAATTCCAGCAGACTGATGTTCTACCATATTAGATACGTCAAGGCAGTATATACGAAAAAAAAAATCCGAGGGGGTTTTGTTCAGGAAATTTGCGAAAAAGTAAACAAAATCTGCCCGAGCGAAGCGAGGTCGAAAAATTTGACACATTTTAGGGCAAAATATGCAGTTTTAGTGCGGATTTTAAGGAATTTCTTGATTTTTTTCAAAATTTTCTTATTTTCTCTTTCCTTTCCCTCTTTCTTCTCATTTTTCCCATTTCAGGGGGGGGGTTGAACCCTAAGAACCCCTACGTTTCTTACAGATGTTAAATACTTTTCAATGAGGTAGGAAGCGGATGTTTTTCCTGGAATTGAAGAATAAAAACCATCTGTGTAGGCTATACTGGCAGATAATTTTTGTAATGTTCATTTATAAATGTTGAAAATTTATGTAATTTTAATCTCATGGAATGAATGCTGTGGAAATACCTGGAGTAATATAAATTTGATATGTTTATTATAAAAAAATAACATAGCTTAACACAGAAATGTACAGTACAGATTACGAAAACTTTATAACTATTTTCGTAAATTATATTTTAAAACTTTTTAATCGCAAAACTGTTTATAAGTCATATTTTTATCTCTCAATTTGGCGCCCCCTATCACTATAAAAATGCCTGCGCCCGGGGCAGGTGGCCCACTCGCCCCCCCCCCTTGAGAACGGCTCTGCCAACGAAGATCGAAAATTTCCCACTTAAAAAATTGACATCCCTTTTCGTCAATATTTTTCACATATTTCAAAGAAAAAATTATTTCACTCTGACATCCATCTGTTTCAAAGTTACGGCCATTTAAAATTTCAATGTATGTGTACTTCTATGACGTCATCAAAATTATTTAAATAACGGTTTACCGTATCATAAAATGCTGACGGGGCATTCCATGCCAAGTTAATCAAGTGATGTCACCCACCATCT
>JAQFYR010001490.1:0-10049 GCA_034694985.1 Campodea silvestrii
GAGTACATTGAGAGTACTACAAAGTACATTAATTTGGAGTCTGAACTCGTATGTTGGCGAGCCAACTTCACACACCTCCTGTTTTCACAGTTAAAAGGGTGTCACAAATGCACTGGACGTAGTTTTAGGCGGTTTCTAAAATTCCTCGCTAGCATGAAATTTCACTCGCTCGTAGCTTTTACAGCAACAAGCTGTTTTGGAATTCCACCTTTAAGGAAATCATGAGTTAGATCAACAATCAATTAAAACTGAATGCCCTTCTCGGATAGCAAAATAATTTTTAAGTTTGGAAAATATATGATCTGCGAATATCAAAAACGTTGCGTATTTAATGAGGAAAGTCGCAGCATAACCGTTATTTTATATAAAAGGGGCTGTACTTTAAATTTGATAAAATTTTCTTCAGTGACACGAATTTTTGTTTCTTGAGGGTTTATCAAATGACGTCAATATTTTCCAGAAACGTCCCAGTACCTGAAAACCCATGAGATACAGGGTGATTACAAAGTCACTAGATTTTTTACCTATGGGTTATGTTTAATAAGTAATTACTTACATACACATATTTGTATTAATAACATTCTAACAACATGAGGTTTGTATATTTTAAAGAAATAAAAATTATAACTTAAAATTACAAGAGCAGCTGCTCATCGACTAACCTCAGAATCAATAATTATCGATTAAATTAGCGAAAAGAAGGAAAAAGAGCAATCAGTAAAAAGAGTCAGGAATCACCAATCGACATCACAAAAAAATTACTCGGAGGCAGAAATTAACTCAGAAATTTCAGTAATCTCAATTAACGAGTAGAAGCAAGTTGTATCATCCTTCCTCAACAGACTGTTAATATTAGGGGAAGAAAATTGCGGTCATTTTGAACATTTATTATAACTTTTTTCGTTCCTGAATTAACCCATGTTGTCAGAATTTGATTGACACCAAATATGTGTATGTAAGTAATTACTTATTAAAAAATAACTCATAGGTCAAAAATCTAGTGATTTTATAATCACCCTGTACTATTTTAGAAACATAACGTCAGCAGTGTTTTGAAAACTATTAAACTACTGATGTAACGCTGTTTGAGAAATAATGACGTCATACTATTTCGAAAGTTATGACATCACTTTCCTCTAACTTTCCTTCACTAAACTCAAAACTCCCACAATTCCTCCACATCTTAAACAATTCTTGAGCAATTCTTCAACCAAATTATTCAGCAACGTCATAACTCCGTCAACACGTTTATTTTTTTCTACCTCCCATTCCCACTCCTTATTAAGATTTGTTCTATGAGAAGACGACTCAACAAGAGAAGACAAATGTAAAGACATTTAAATTACTCCTCGCCTTATCTCGCCCCCGTTTCCAGATGGAGAAAAAAAAGACATAAAATGTAACCCATTCCATACACGGGCTATAACAATGGCGAAAAAAAGGACAATGTAACAGAGAACACTTGTAGACCATACTTGGATGTTATGTAAAAAGATAACGTCTTGTATGCTGCTTCAATGGGTCATAAAAATTCCCCAGAGCAGAGAAATAGGTGTTGGAAATAATATGAAAGATGAAATTAGTGCAGAATGGCCCAAGAAGGGGTTTCTGTGCAGATGCGGTGGAGAAGTCGAGGGGCGGGGAATGGTAGCCTCGACTGAAGGAAAATTAAATTACATTGCTTATGATTGTTATCAAAGATAAGGTATGCTTCGTGATTTTCTACGCAGCAGGATTGCAGTGTCGTTGTAAATGAAGAAGTAAGATCGTTCTGAAAGTATTAGTTTCAGAAAATGCGTTCAGAGTTTCTAATGCTCTCATCCGCTTTTATTGTAAACTCCGTCTTAGTTCCGCGTGATAAGTCATTCCCCATTCGTTTTTTTGGTTATGTAGCCACAAAATACGGCGGATCGGATCGGATCAGAACAGAATTGTATTATCATTGAGTTAAATGGGAGAAATTATTCCGATTCGATCCGACCTGGTGTGCGGTTTTTCATGCATAGAATACATACGATATTTTTGTTCGTTTCCGTTCCGATACGATACTACACTCCGTTTCGATTCCATCACACGGATTTTGATTGGTACATTTCCACAATACGGCTAAAAACAAAGTGGATTTATAATGAATTGTGAACAAGATACTGTAGACCATGAATAATAAGAAGAGACACGCGAATAAGTTATTTTTAAGAAGAAAATTAGACACCTGTTTTTGTTCCCTCATAGCGGTTACATCGTCTGCATTAGTGAGACGAAAAATACAGTCGAAATCGGTACTACCTTGGGAGACAGAGCTCCACAATATATAACGAGATCAACCTCTACAAGAAGAGTTTTTTTTACATGTATTGTAAACATGGATGACAAACTTCGCAATGGAAATCCTGAAAACTTTTGATTTAATTCCCTCATAATGTCACTTCCTCCCTGGTATGAGCTGTATCGCAAGGATACAAATTCGCACCTCCGAACGAAATCAGTGTCCAGCTCCGTCCAGCAAACAGGGTTATAACCAATCAGATAGCTTATATAAGTCTGTTTGCTGGGTGGTGATAGACACAGGTAGGGTTCGAACGTACGCATTCCTATCCTTTTGAAAAGCTCTTAAGCCGTAATGTAATCACATTTATACATATTATTATGACACGTTCTCAACAAATACAGAACGGAATATTCCCGTTCGAGACAATGCTGAATCTCCAGTTCTCAAACGTGGGTTGAAGTTCATTAATGTTGTTGAAGTTCAATTAATTGCTGGTTGAAGTTCAATTAATTTGAAAACGAGGAATAATTTACCAAAGTCACGTTTCAATTCACGTTTCTTAATATGTCATTTTTTTCAGCGGACGATGTCTAATGACTACGAAATGTTAATCAATTTGTAGCTGGGGCGATGTTCAGTTCTCGTGGTCATCACGTAGCCTAGTCCGCTTCTGAAAATTTTATTTACGTTACATTTGATCAAAAAAAGTTTTGTACGAAGTCGAAAAGATGGGAGGACATTCAAAATAGCCATGCTGACTACTAGTTTCTGTCAAATATGGTTTCAAATCAAAATATGGATGGTGAATAAAAGTCAGTTGACTTCGTCCTGACTACGCGAAAGGAACACGAGGCAAGTGTACTGAAGGTATCTTGACGATTAATATAATTGTTACATATTAGCTTATGCGAAATAGTGCTTTGTTATTGGTTTAATATTTCCTTATATAGGAATAATGACTTCATCCGGTTTCATATCTTCAGAATAGATAGTAAAACAATTTACAGAAAGATGCACCAGTCACAATCAGTAGCGTACTTATATTATAATTTGGGATGGGGCCTGGCAATAAATGTTGAAAAGATGACTGTGCGAACCGAGATGAATGTTTTTAGTTTTTTAAACCCAAAATGTGGAACTTTTAATCCGATTTTAAGGATTTTCTAATAAAAGTTTCTCATTTTTCCTCTTTCTATGTACTTTTTCTATTTCGAACCGGTTGGGTATGGCTCCACTGACCCCTGCAAAAATTGTAATTTATCCACTGTTATTTATATCACGTGAATATCTAACAGGAATAAACAGTAGCCCATCCGGCAAGACCGGCGTAGAAGTTGACACTAGAGTGAGTAGACGTGTATATCCCGTGTTTTGCCAATCTTAAGTATAAAATAAGATAAGAAAAGTAGATCAACGAAAGAGCTCTGCTCGAGAACATATTAACGAAATACAGCGGGATTTTGCTAGAATGTTTTCATACTTTTCTTCAACTGGTTTGATACAACCATTTGAACAAAAGGAAACTACCAGTACTTATGTATTTCTGTTGAGTTTTCAAAGTAGACAGATCTGCTAAAGCTGCTTGATTTCTGTCCTGTAATACAGCTTAGCGTAATGAGAACAGGTAATATTTTTTTAATCTGTAGAGAAAGATTACTGATCTTATTCGGGATTTCTTTTTTGCTGTTGTATACCTCCGAACTCATAAAATATATTATCATAATAAAATAACAGAAAATTTCCTATAAAAATGTTAACAATTATTTAAAAATCCAATCATTTCGTCATGCACAAGCCAAAGCAGAAGATCAATGCACACATATATAATCATGCATTTGTTATTTAAAAAAATAATGACAAAAATATTTCAGCATTGACTGTAAGCAACCATCTAAATACTGTAAATCTAATACCTACAAGTATGGTACATGTACGTACAATTTAGGTACAGAAGTATCCCCGCAACCATAACAAACACTATAAGTACCAACACAATCAACAGCAGTAAAACTGACTGACGGCACCAAACACTCCTCGAACAAACACACGCGGACGGCGGCGTCTCTGTGGTCGGCGTCTCCGTCGTAACGCCATTCGACGTGGAAGACACGGGAAACAACACGGACAATCCACAAGAGTTATCACAACACGACTCAGACTCCGGTTTCGTCCCGGGGGCTGTCGTCGTCACTACTAACTGTTGCTGCGGCTGTGGCGGCGGCGTCTGGTATTGTTGATGGTGTTGTATACCGACCACCACGCCGCCGACATCCATTTGATGATGGTGGTAATGCGCGTGAGTTGGTGGTAACGCCGTCTGACTGTTGAGGTACCAGTCGTACCCACCCGGGGTCATGGGACTCATGGTATCTTTCATGGGGCCTCCGACGCCGCCGTCTAACAAGTGTCTCATGAGAACGGCGGCAGAAAAAAGTGCGGCATGGCGGCTCTCACCGGTAGCGCATTGTGGAAGGCGTCAGTGGGTGTGCATAGTCCTTGAAAGGAGTTAGGGTGTTAGTTTGTTAGTATTATCGTACATGCATGGACAGTAGCTCAATTAAGTTGGTTAGTATATCAGTGACACAATTTTTTCCTGCGTTGTCAAATGTTTATATTAGATAAGAAAACAGGCGTGATATGGAAGCATTCTAGGAGAAAACCGCTTAATTAGCGATAAAAGCGCCCGTCGAATGCATTAATATAAAGGTGCGATTTCCTGCCAATGTACCAGTAGTTTCACGCATGCTCCCTTCACGCACGTTTTCTCATCCAATGTAAACGACACATTAGTTTATCACTCTCACATGCAATATGATTACATATTATGCAAGTCAGAATAAAGGCACTGCTGTGTATTTGAAAATACAGACTACCTCCGATTTACACCTTATACACAATAATATTATTTAAAGCCTTCAAATTAGGTACTGGTATCTAACTATCTGGTAAGAGGTATGGATATTATATACAATAAGACCTAACACATTAATTTAGTAGAACGCACAGCCCTTGTAAAGATACTACTCCTTGTAAAGATACTATTTTCATATGTGAGCTAAGAAAATATTTGAACTATAGTCATGTTGTATGGAGTGTTTTTTTCTTTGGAAGTACCGTACATTCTACATTGCAGTTTTTCACTTCATCCTCATGCGTATTTTACTCAATCGATATTTCTTGAAGATAAATTTGTACGACTTTCACAAAGTATAATTATTGTTTGTGAATCTTATGACTACGACAACCTATGGTGTGAAATTTGATTTTTAGTATTAATACAGTACATCACTTTAACCCATACAGAAGTCGTAATCATTTGTTCTGTGCTTTTATATTAAAATAATCATAAGGAGAACAAGGTTACTATCGGAAAGGGTAAAAACCGAACATTTCTGACTTTTACAACAAAAAAATTGAAAATCCTGAAATTGTATGTAATTGTGTATCCGGTTGGCATTTCTATGATTAAATAAAACATTGTAATAAAAAAATCATTCGTCGATAACAAAAACACAACAACAAACGTAGTACTGTATTATTGCTGTTATTTTAGTTTTGTATAAATTTTTATTACTTCTGAAAATATTGTAATATTAATAATATTACAATTTATTTCGCAGAACCCGCTTATACAGAGCAGTACTGTATTGCAGATTCATGATGGACTTCCTATATATACCCGCACCTAGAATACACAAATCACTCAGGGTCTGTTCAATTATGCAAAGACTTTACCTTCACCAAAACTTTTATTTTAAAACAATCAACCAACTTTTTTTCATTTTAGTTCAAATTTCCGTTTTTGAGTAGGTGTGCAGCAAAAATATCAGTAATAATATAATATTATACAAAAGCGAACACTGTATTATTTTGTTCCCAAAACAAAAACCTGAAAGTTGTTCTCTATATTAATACTTGTATATACTTCTACTAGCCCTGCAGTAATGCAATTATGATGTTCTTTTTTGAACTGCAAGTACATGTTAGCACGTTCCAACAAAGGAACGTGAAATATTAAAAATGTTTCCATACTTGCCAACATGTTATTTCTAAATCGCCTTTTTGAAGGCCTTTAGCTATATTAGTTGTAAAACTGACATGTGGTGAATAATTTTATTTTAATATGTAAAATTTATGGAGTTACATATTTATACAAATTATTATGCAAATAAAATAGTGCATAAACATGGAAATTATGTTAATGAAAATTTTAGACCTCATGTTATTGTTTTAGTTAATAAAAGCAAAATAAAAAGTCATGTTTCACCCCCGGTGATTATCTGTTCCTGATTTTAACATTTTTTATAAATAGTTTTTGAGTGATTTTTGTACAATAATATTCATTATCTTTATACGTCTATCACATAACATTTTGGATAAGATCAAGGTTGTATTTTGCAACTATCCAAATATTTAATCAATTTTTTTTCACTTAACCCCGTAACTAAAATCTGGAATTTTCATTGCGAGATATCACCCAAAAGGAGGCGGGAAGCAGTCTTGCCGTTTAATAAGAACAGCAGAAGGTAGATTTGAATAGCCGAAAAGACCCATGTTCTTGGTACATATACAGTACGTACCCTGAAAATTTCAGGATAAACGACATCTGTTTTCAAATAATTATAACATTTATGTTAATTAAAATTTAAAAATCCGACTGGACATATTGACAAACTGCAATACCGAAAATTTTGATTATATAGAAGCGGAAATGAATAAGATTATGATTCAGTTGATTGAAAATAAATTAAATAAATTATATTCTATGTATGAAAAAAAAAAAATAATAATAATTCATGTATTTGCCCAGTGGTTTAAGCTTATGTACATTGTGTAATTAAATAATCGTGTTTAGATACATATCTTCTACATTTTTCGAAATACATTGTGATGATTTTGAACAGTGGAATACAGATAGATATACATGTTTTTTAATTGTCACTCAAACTTTAATTATTTCAGATATTTCCAAACATATAAGTTTTGTGGTTGTTGTATAACGGTCAATAATATTGTCCACATGTTAATATTTATTGGAAACCTTCCTCACTTAGAAGGGGTACTAAAAATCGGAAGTAGGAAAAGTTCATTACAACCCTCGCTAATTAAGAACATTACATTTTAAAACAGACAAATACTCAGACTGTCACTTCTACTGACTTAATTGACAGTCGCCATCTCAGAAATTCATAAACCAAATAAACCTCCCACTGAATAAATTTCACGAGTATTTATTGATTATCACTCACACTTCTACCTTACCCTCACTATAGTCACTACCTCACACTTCCACTCACTACCTCACATTCTCACTGTGTTTACTTCTCATTACTCCCTCACAACCTCTCCTGCTGTACTTACTTCCAATTCCCCCCCTTTCCCTTTCTCCCAATCTTTTACAATTAACTCCCCACCTCTTTCGCCATTTTCCTTTTTTTTCCTCGGCAGCTCCTCTTTGCTGATATTACCGGTAGGTGATTCGAATTGTCCTAAACTTTCATCCGAATCAAGCGAACCATCGAAAAGAAGGGAAAGGGAGGGGAAAAAAGTCTCAACTAAACAGAAAACGCCGCAAACCAGAAAATTCCCTCGCTTCCAATAAACACTCACAGTGGTCATCCGTACTATAGACAGGGTTGTCAATGTACGGGATTAAGAATAAAAGATTCCATAACTTTTCTTAATGTCGGGATTTTAGAATAACATCTGCCAATGTCTGATTACCTCACCGACACAAATGTGTTGACAGACTAACTAGTAATTATAACGATTTGTTACGTTTTTACAAATGCTTTCTCGCGTTCAAGATATTGAATGGAACCCAGTAACTTCTGTTTCCAGATGGCTTACAGGAACAGTGGTGTAATTATTTGCAAATTTCTGAAAACTGTCAGCTAATTTTTGAGCTCTGGATGAAACTTTCAAAAGTTTATTGTAATACTTTGAACCCATACATTCAGAATTAGACGGAAAAAATGATTTATTATAAAATATCTTATATCTCTACGAACGACGATGCATTTTTCTGAATATGCTTGAATTTACAGCCCATGGCAATGATTTCATGTTAGTTTGAAATATATCAACTTCGAAATTTGTATTACTCTACATGAATGCTGAAATACAAATAGAATATTAAAGTTAACAAGACAGAAGTCATGGGTTAAACTACTCATAGGCATTACTGCATCATTAATATTAACACTGCATACTTAATTACATACATGATCCAGCAGTAGAGTGTTTTACCCCTCTGTCACCCCCCGGGGTGACTACCTTCTCCTATAGCCAAGGAAATATGGGTACGGTTATGGTTTGTCTAGGTTATTCATCCAATCCTTTCTTTCAAAATACACAAATACATTCTAAAATCAAGATTTTGAGTTTACAAATGGACATTGCACCAAATAACACATCTTTCAGGACAATTATCCAAAAATTGCGTTTTGATATGCAGAAAACCTGACATCTGGGACTCTCTCAATCAGTTGACTAATTGCGAACAATGATAACCACAAAAGCATTTCGAGTTAGCCATCGTTGGACCAAAGTCGAACACGATATGGTCACGAGACAGTCACCTGCTACAGCGAGGTAAATGAAAGAATTGCCAATGAGAATTGTACATTAACAGTGTACTACCAGGAGTCATGACTCCTGGTACTACTTAAACGATGTGTTTTGACACTATTTGATGTGCGGATACGGATATCATAATTGATTTTTATTTTTAA
Organism: Campodea silvestrii; assembly: GCA_034694985.1. NCBI lineage: Eukaryota > Metazoa > Arthropoda > Diplura > Rhabdura > Campodeidae > Campodea > Campodea silvestrii. Next base: position 9,004 of record JAQFYR010001490.1, read on the forward strand.
CAAAGATATTTCGCACGGTGACATCGGGACAGCATTTGACCAGCCACATCCTTGATTTCGGCTCCACTCACCGTAAATTTCCATCAGTGCCTGATGCATCAGAATAGAAAAAACTGAAAGTTGAAGTATATTTAATTTAACCATAATTTAAAACAACTATGCCAAACCATACATTCTTCACATCCGAAAACATTTCCAGGACCACCTGATCTGGCAACCCCGCCTCCACCCCTCCATATCCACCCAGCCACCCCACTGTATCCCTAACCGAAGTTGGTCTCGATTGCATTGGACATCTTGTAAGTGATTTAGAGACTCGGCTTTACCGATTTGTTCGTGATTGCAAGAGGAGAAACATATTTCTACTGCAGTTGCTTGCTTCTGCTGCTCTGCTCTCCTCAGAAGAAGTACCTTGGTAGTAACAGCGCCCGAGGTGCCAGAGTTGGGAATTACTGTCAGGTATGTTTTAGAAGGGGTTATTAGGACGGAAGTTGTGGCAAGATGAGATTTGTGCTGGAGGTTTCTTGGAATGGAATGGAGATTGGGGGGAATAAAAATTGAAGTAGTTTGGTTCATGAAAGTCAAAGGTAAACTTTCCAGATTCATGTACATTTTCTTCGAGAGATTTTTCTGTTGCTCGTAAAATTTCAGTATGTTTTATAGCTGGCTGAAATGTTAGAAGTTATTAGTTAGAATTATGTGACAGCTTATTACGTTCTTGACATGGAAAGTTTCCGTATTGCCAAAATTATAATGACTAAATACAGCAATGAAGTGGAATCCAATAAATCAGATATGAAAAAAAAAAACATGAAGACCGGATTGGGACGTTTATAGTTAATGTCAGAGATATATATTTTTTTTATCAAAACGATATTTTTACAATAGAATAATGTGGATTTTAAAATGACTATTTAGCCATTGTTTTTATATGAGAATACAGAGAGACTTTTTAATATGAAATAACACACTGATTGGCCGTACTCTGTAATTTTCGATAAAAATAAAATTACAGAGTACGGCCAATCAGTGTGTTATTTCATATT
>JAQFYR010001491.1:0-10048 GCA_034694985.1 Campodea silvestrii
TTTAATACAATTTTGAGGTGTGGAAAATTTCCTAGCAAGTGGAAGGTATTGCTGGCTACACCAATTTTCAAAGACGGAAACCAATACGGCATTATTAACTATAGACCAGTTTCCGCTACTCTCATTAGTGGAGTCTCCAGACAAGGGCAATCGGGGCAATTGCCCAGGTCCCCCGACTTTTGAGGGCCCCACCGTGATAAAAAAAGGGCAATTTTTTAAAATAATAAAAAATAGGTGATTTGCAGTAAAAGAAAATATGTGATGCAATTTTGATAAAAATTACATTATTTGATATTTTTTGTTGTCTCGTGTAGATTGCCGACTGCAAATGCACAGGACGAAACTATTCTATTTTTGTAAAAGACATTTCATAATTAGTATATTAATGCAAAGAAGATTTAATAATTAGTATAAATTATGCATTGGTGAAATAATAATTCTGAAGTTATTGATATTTATCTCGTGCAAATATTAAATATACGAAATTAAAAAGTAGTGTACTAATATCATAAATTAATATATCTGATATGATTCATCTTCAACTGTTCATTATTTCATTCAAGCTCTTGTTTATGAATTAAATACAGAAGAATAGCGATACACAAGGTTACGAAATACTATCATTGAGAAATAAAATCAAAGTTATGGGAAAACCCATCACTAGATCAAAATAATTATAAGAATGAACATTATATATAGAGAATTCTATTGTGAATATATTTCCCCCAACACGTATACCCGATAAAATGAACGGTGTCCTAGAAATTTGTGGAAATTATGTTTCTGGTCGGCAATTCCCAAGATGGTGGTCAATATGGCCACTTTCCCATACTTAGATTCTTCTAGACTTTACCATGTCTGAAAAACCTTACTTAATTTCTATTGCTATTAGTTTGATGTTTTCACCTGAAATGACTGGCCTATAATCATGTTTTAATTTATTCATAAGTGCATATAACAATTATTCGACATGTTTCAGATAAGAAAACAAAGCATTCCTTTGTTGAAGTGTTAGTCTTTACCTCGAACTCGAAAACTGGTACCTTGTGTTCTGCTTTCAGCGATCATTAAGAAATTCGTCTGTATTGGGAACTTATATAACGGACATGAAAAATACATCAATAAAATACATGTAGGAATATTTCATTTGAATATAAAATAAAAGAATGGGTATCCGGCAAAACGAGGCATTGTCCATCCAGAAAATTGAATTTGATAAAGCCATGTTCAGCAGAAATCCATATATATGAAACGGATAATTAAGTATAGCAGTTTCTGTATAAATTTTCAAATTCACAGAGTAAAACAGAGAAATATTACGTTATGGCAGCGTTAATTCCTTTTTTGATATTTCCGGAGAAATGCTCATTTTGCTGCATGCTCTTATTACGTCGCAATACTGTCATTACCTACAGATGATCCGCTGAGTTAGACAACATTTAGTTACGCAATTGTTGACAACAAAAATTCAACACTAAGATAGATCCAATGATCTCAATACATTAACACCAATTAAATTTTTCTCCTTTACATTTCGAACAGATAAATCACAAAAGCACAAACACATCCGGAACAAACTACCGTGAAAGGAAACAGAAGCATCTTTAGTTGTAATTTTGGAATTTCAACGTCGTGTCTGTATCTGTAAATAAATTCATTCGTATTTGAGAAAAAGTACATCAATTTTGATTTCTTCTTCCAATAAATATCCAATCCACCAGATCTTATACCACCAATTGATGATGACAGAAAATCAATGAGAAATGTAGTACCGCTATGAGCTGCTAAGCCGACATTAATTGATCCCAAGGTTTCAGTGGATTGTTGAATAAGTCCAGCCTCTTTCTGTCTGTAGAAATCTTCAGTTTCATCAAATATTTCTGCAAAACAGGCAACATTCTGCTCCTGCATCAGATACACGATGCAGTTTTTATTGTCGGCGGATCTATATTTCGAAACGTATATTGATTTGTATCCAAAAATAGCTAAAAACGCGATTATGTTGTGACTAGTTTTAATGAGTGTGAAATTGAATTCTTTTAATTCATCAAGAGTTCTTGGTATATCCTTGAATGTTGGTACTACTAAATGGAAAAGTATTTTGGCATTGAATCCGGTAATTATTATGAGACAGAAGGAAATCCAAATTATAAAATATATTTTAACAGAGATTGTGTTTTCTTTTATCCTTTTAATTACATTTACTAATACTGAAATTATCATTAAATGAGATATACGGCATCCTATGCTTCTTTTTATGATAAGTACTGCTGTAATGGTGATAAAAATGAGTATCCATGAAGACAAAGAATAAGACTTTAATAAATTATACCAAAGATATTCAGTTTCTGGTGACTTGATAAAGAAGAAAAACTTTGTCTGGAATATAGGACCAGATATCTTCGCAAACATATGTAGATACATATGTGTAATTGGTACATGATTGAATAGATTGACTCTACGATCGCTTCTTTTCACCGTGAAATTTCTATTTTCTGCAAGCACAGCCAGTGCAGTGTTCCAGGGATTCGTATAACGATTTGTGATTTTTTCACGTTTCACTCTAAAAAAATTCAAGGTCTTACCTTCGAAATTCTTCGAAGTATTTGGAAACACGTTTACCAAAGAACATTTTTCACTTGACTTAATCTTGGAATTTTTACAGAAACAGCAAGTTTGTGTTTTTATCACCGCTTTTAACTGTTTTTATCACTGCTTTCCAAGGAAGGATCCCAGAAATTATCTTATTGTGAGGTGTACCGTTACTCCAAAGTATTATATAATTATTATCCCAATCTTTAGAATATGTATGAACTGAAACAGTATTCCGTTCATTAAAAAGTATAAAAAGATGAATAATATTGACAATAATGTGAACAAAACAATGTGAGGCTCTTTGAGAAGTTAATAAAGGTATACGAAACTTATGTGTGATACGGTCCATAACAATTACACCATTATCAGTGGATACGTGTGATGCTGGAAAACGTAAATATGTTTTAATTGGAAATATATACAGGGGAATACAGTTTTCCAAGTTGTTATTTTCAACGACACTGCTTATATATTCATGAAGATTTTGTTCCTCCGCACTATTTCTTGGTTCTATAAAAATTGATTTTGCGAAAATAAATGCCATTGTAACAGTAATAACATAAACCTGAAGCGTTTTTAAATTGGTAACTGACATTTTTTATAGGTTTTACTAAATTTCTTGCATTTTATTAGATTATGGAACTTCTGTGAATATTATTCTACATTGAATATCATTTTGGTCGTTGTTTAATTCCTGTTTCATAACATTGTAATGACTATTACATTCCATCAAACCTCGTGATTATTATTACAACATCAAACTCCTGAAAATGCAGTACACCAGAATTGTATTCTTCCTGACAGAGTTCTTCACTTTTTCAGAAAATTTCAACATGCAAATGGTGCAGCAAATTATTACGAATATATCGACCGTCGTCATTTGTTACATACATTTATTGACTTTACAAAGAGCTATTCAGCTCGCTTTACTTAAATTATTGTGAATACTTTATCTACTGCTTTTTAAATCTATATTATTTTATTTTATTATTCGTATGTGAATGATTGGCATGCAAATTGTGATATTTATAATCCAAACATTTCTTAAACTACGCCCATTTCTTTAAAACTCCTATGTGATAAGATAATGGATTTCTGTCATTTCAGACTTTACAAACTAAAGTGCAGTAGAATAGTAATTTACGGTTATATACAATTTTATGTAAAAAGGACAGCTGTTTCTCGATTATTAGTAAATGAATTGTTTGGCAAACTTAAGATTTCATTGTGTACTCAGCCATTATTTTGAGAATTTTATATTAGTGAAAATACAAAAGTCTTTTTTCCTTATCAGTACAACCTACTGTAGAAACTTTTTGTATAATTCTAAATGGACAGTAATGATGATATTGTAAGGAACTAAAATAGAAGAAATGGTAAAATAGAGATTAAATGTTTTTGGGACTCATCGACACAATATTTTACGTTCAGATGCGTATTTTGGAATGACGAAACAAACAGAAATTTGCAACATTACAACAGCAATGTAATAAAGGTAAAATTGGAAAACCTTCAATAAGGTGCATGCACATAATTATATAATGAAATATTGCACTGAAAACCAGAGGAATTCGCAGAATGTAGTACTCGAGTATGTATCTATTTCCCGATCGATTGGTGCAACCATTTGTCTGAACAAAAATGCTCATTGCAAATGCCATACACTAGTTCATCATAAAAACAATAGAATTAATGAATTTTGGATTAACGGAAATATTAAAATTAAAATTTATTATTTTAAATATTTACACTGTATATTTAAGTACATGTAGATCCAGCAGTAGAGTATTTTATCACCCTTTAATTCGTCGAGAAATACCGAGGGGGTGCTAACTTCTTTTCAGGTGTACACTTTGCGACTAAGTCACAATCAAATTATTAATATTTAACATTGAACAATATAGGAAGTCAACTGCAAATTTCCATTTTGGTGTACGTCTTGAGAGGGAGTGAGCACCCCCTCGGGAAATACATTCTCCTGACCAACAAAAAATGGGTAGGAACCTAAATATACCCATATTTCTGTAGTTAGAAGATAGACCCCCGAAGTGTTGTAGGGTGGTAAAAAAACTACTTTTGGATCCTACACGTATACTTCAATATTCAGTAATAATATTATTAATAAAGTAGTGCGTTAATGGTTAGTATAACCCATGACGTCCATCTGTATTAGCTTTAAATTTCGAAATTATTTATAATATTTTAATTTTTAAACTTCAGGAAATATATTATCGGAATCCCATTCTAATGTAAATTTTCGAAGGCTGGTCATTTTCTGCATCACTGATGATTTGAACACCATTCTTTCTATTTACCCCTGCAAGACATGCCACATCTTCCACAGTGATAGGTTTACCAAATTATGAGGGGTGTGCTACATCGGCACTAATACAATTGAAACGAAAGCGTGCATATCGCAAAATGGGCAAGATTACATTTTAATATAGCATAATGAAACTTTGCCATACACCACAGTACTATTACAATTATATTTGTAGATGTTCTGCTGATATACACAATTACTTAGTTCACAAACTGTAAGAACAAACATCTAATATCATGGTATGTCCAATCAGTACCAGGGTTTCATCACATTAACATCAATTATTGTTTTCTTCTTCACATTTTCAAAGAGATTAATCACAAAAGCACAAGAGCATCCAAACAGAAGTGTCACAAAAGGAAACAGAAGCATATTTAATTGCAATTTCGGTATTTCAACATCATTTTGGTATCTGTAAATGGAGTCATCAGGATTTGAGAACATGTACATCAATTTTGATTTTTTCATCCAATAATTATTCAATCCACCAGATGTTATACCACCAATTGATGACGTCAGAAAATCAAGGAAAAATCCAAATCTTGGATAAGTTGCTAAGCCAACATTGATTATTCCCAATGTTTCAGTGGATTGCTGAATCAGTCCAGCTTCTTTCAGCCGATAGAAATCTTCTGTTTCATCAAATATTTCAGCAAAACAAGCAACATTGCGCTCTTGCATAAGAAACACGCTGCAGTTTTTATTTTTAATGCCGTATCTGTATTCCGCTGAAGTGTATACTGGCTTCTTTCCAAAAACAGTCTCGAACATGAACATGTTTTGCTGAGTTTTGATTAGTGTAAATTTAAATTCTTTTAATTCACCAAGAATTCTTGGTACATCCTTGAATGTTGGGACTATTAAGTAGAATAGTAGTTTGGCATTGAATCCAGTAATTATAATTAGACAGAAAAATAACCAAAACATAAAATAAGTTTTAACCGAAATGTTGTTTTGATTTGTCCTTTTAATTTCATTTAATAATACCGAAATTATCATTAAATCAGGAATATTACATCCTATGATTCTTTTTATAAAAAGAACTGTGGTGATGGTAATAAAAATAAGTATCCACGAAGACACAGTGTAAGATTTTAACAAATTATACCAACGATATTCAGCTTCTGGTGATCTAACAAAGAAGAAAATTTTTGTATGGAACAAAGCTCCGGATATCTTCGTAAATATTTTTAGATGGTTCTCTGTAATTGGCACATGATTGAAGAGATTGGCTTTACCATCGCTTATTTTCACTGTGAAATTTCTATATTTAGCAAGGGCAGTTAGTGCGCTGTTCCAAGTACTCGTATAACGATTTGTGATTTCTTCAAATTTCATTGTTCTAACATACAAGGTTCTACCTTTGAAATTCCTTGAAATATTTGGAAACACATTTACCAACGAAGAACATTTTTCACTGGATTTAATTTGTAGATTTGTAGAGAAATAGCACGACCTTTCAACGGTATCGGTAATGATAAAATCTGGAACTGTTTTTATTACAGCTTTCCATCGAAGGATCCTTGAAATCAAGGTGCTGTGAGGTATACCATTACTCCAAAGTAAAATATAATTATTATTCCAATCTTTTGAATATGTTCGAAATAAGATAGAGTTATATGGATCAAATAGTTTAGATGGATGAATAATATTCACAATAATGTAAATAAAACAATGTGAAGCTCTTTGGGAAGTCAATAAATGTACAAGAAACTGATGTTTAGCATATTCCTTAACAATTATGCACTTATCATTGGATTTTAGTAACACTGCGAAACGTATGTATGTTTTCGCTGGAATAATATACTGTGAAATGCAATTTTTCAAGTTATTATTTTCAATGACAATGTTTATAAACCCAAAAAGGTTTTGTTCCTCCATATTATTTCTTGGCTCTATGGAAATTGATTTTGATAACGTAGCATACATTATAAAAGTGATAGCATAAACTGGAAACACTTTTGAATTAATCACTGACATTGCTTTTATTATTATTTTTTTTTTACTAAACAGTTTGTATTTTAAATAACAGACCTTCTACGAAAACCACTTCACATTCAGTCTATAGAAAGAACACAGTTGTCTGGAGCACTTCGTAGTATGTAGTTTACAAAGTATAATAATGTCTTTCCTTGCCGACGATCTATGAACTAAAAATGGCGAACTTGTATTATTAATTTGGTATACATAATCAAAAAGAATATTCCTATTTGGGGTTTTAAATATCTCATACTAAGAAGCTATGTGATTCAGGGTACAATATATTGATTATTGACTAATCTGGAAGTTGTCTAATTGTATTTCCATCACATTGAACTGACTATTACAACATGAAACACCTGGAAATGCGTTAAACCATATGTGATTCCTGTCCCAGTTAGTTATTTACTCTTTTAGAAATTTTAATACACAAAGAGTAGAGCGAGTTATCACGTGATTGTTGACCGTCGTCACTATCCCTAGTGTCCCATATATGTTGATTTTTCATGGAGCTTTTCAATGTTTTTATTTACATTATTGCGAATATTAATCTATTGCCACGTTTTAATCTATATTATTCCATCTTCATTTTTATGTATATGAAAGAGTGGCATGTGAGTTGTGATATTGTGATAATATTTCTATTTCAAAGATTTCTGAAACAATTCGTTGTGTCTCCATAAAAATTCCATGCTCTAAGATAATGGATTTCTGTCATTCTAGACTGGAAAATGTAGATTGCAGTAGAAAATAATTTACGGTTATTGAAAATATTATTAAAAAATGCAGCTGTTTCACAATTATCAGTAAGTCAATTGTTTGAGGAACTGAACATTTCATTGTGTAATCGCCAAGATTTTAAGATTCTAATATGTGTCAAAATGTTAAAATTTATTTCTCATATCAGTGCAACCTACTGCAGAAACATTCTGCTTGTGTAATTTTAAATAAACAGTTTAACATTAATAATAAAATTATAGAGATGTAACATAAAGATTCAATTGTTTTGTAGCAAATAGAAGTCTGAGGTTTTTATTTGAATGTTTATGTTAGATATTTAAAATTTGATTATTACTGTAGTAGAGGAAATTTCTAATATTCAAATTGGTTAAAACATTTAGGTAAATGAAAGAAAAAAGAAGTACTTTTTGTTTTTTCTTCTGTTTTTGAGTTGACAGATGGATTTTGTACAGTACAGTAATTGTTTGTTTCTTTATTTTGAAGTTTATTTTGTCACAGTAATATTACATTTTATTTTTGCTGGACTTAGTAATGTTTAATAAGACCTGTATTTTTTACATATATGTATGAACTATATGTAAAAAATGAACTATGAAAGGGTGTGGCAACATGCAAGGCCAGAAGGAACAGCCAAATCATGACTAATATACATTATTGAAAATTTGTCATGTGCTGTGACGTTAATTTATTAAGGAGTATGACTATTTATAGACTGTTGATTTATAATGCACTACATCTGAAAATGCATGTAAGCATATTGAATCATGTTTCACTTTACTTCTTCCAAGAATAATAAATTTGGACAATGCCATTTATTTACATCCACTTATTTGAAAATTTCTGCAAAATGCATGCTATTAAACATTAATTTAATTCAGCGTATGCTTCGCAAAATAATTCTGCTGAAAATACAAATCATTAACAGTAAAAAAATATTAATCCCTTTTTTCATCAACCATTGATTGGCCGAAATATGTGAAAACTGGAGAAAGACTGGCACATTCAATAAAAACTTCAATTCACAAATTTAGACGTAATGAATTATTTCTGGCAAGATTAACACGTACAAATTTTCAATTGAAATATGGAAAAAATAATTGCCCATTTAACTCCGATAATCCACCAGATTTCAACTCATTATTTGAAAGGATTACCAATATAAAATCGAGTAGCAGAATACAGTATTGAAGAAAATAGAGATAAAGCTAAATTTCATTTCAATAGAAAACTTTCACACTTTAGTTTGAAAGTCGGGACCCGTGCAAGAGATGTAATTTTAAACAATCTTTGATGGATGGGAATTTCAGCTTGCAGATTTACAGGTCCATATAAAATAACTGAACGTTGTTCTTTCAATACCGTAATGCTCGTAGAAATTGCGAATCCTTTCAACATTTTTAAGTTTTACTTGTCTCAAATATATCCCTATTACACCACTCCAATCACAGAGGATGTCAAAGAGTCATCTCATGTCGATAACCCACAATCTATTGATGACCCATAACCTGATGACGAGATATGCTACTCTAATGAAGAAGAGATAACACCCTCATTAGAAGGTAAAAACGACTTGGACATTGTAAACTGTGACTCTACTACACCAGTTACCAAAACTGTGAATTTGAGGTCATGTGACAGAATTTACATCCACCTACTAAGTATACAAACATGTTGAAAACAAATAATCAAAAGCCAGAAAATATAACGTCAGCTGTTACAACAACTAATTCTTACAAAAGATTTCAATTAAAATTGTAATTAAAATTTAAGTTGTCTATACCTTCAGCAGTTCTGTCTGCTGCTGTAGACCCTGTAGGAACACTTGAACTGTTACAAATTACGTACTTATGGTCACTGCCCAATACTCTAAACTATCCCTGTGCAAATGCGTTCCAACAGGAGATTTTCTTATCGGAAAAATTAAAGAATGAAAAATAGGGAAAAATTATTTTCAAAAATCTTACAAATTTCATTTAAACAGGTCAAATTCGGTTAAAGAAACTAAGATATCGACCTTTCTTCGCTCGGTACCAGTAATATTTTATTGAGTCTCACCACCACTGAAACACACACAATTAAAATAAATTGGCGGTAGGAACCACACCTGGTCGGGTTTAGTTTTTGTTGTTTCGCAAATGGTACACCCTATATGTTAAAACTAATTGACCAAATCCATAATTTGTGTGAAACTCCGCCCCCCCCCCAAACGATTCTCTCAAGTTACGCCTATGATACCTAGAATTCCACGATAATCCACCGTCGGATCACGGCTCCCACCGGTGAAAGCCGTTGATTATTCTGAGACAATTTCAAATGATTCCCTGTGATTTTGTTGTTAGGCAATAACAGTAGGCTACATAATTAACGGGTAGGCGGATCAGTGCTTTGAAAGTTATCACAAGGTGTAAT
>JAQFYR010001492.1:0-10047 GCA_034694985.1 Campodea silvestrii
ATAATACAAAAATTTCTAGCTAGAGCTGAATTGTAATATTTACAATAAACTATAGGGTTAAACTGCCAAAAATAACTTTATCATTTTTTGTTCAGGACGCCAAACAGACTACGAATCCTAAGTAATGTAAGCGACTGTAATGAAGCTGAAGCACCAGCGCCGGAGCCGCTGGGGGCACCAGCCCCGGGCGCCGGGAAAGGAGACGTTTGAAAGGGCGCCGTCAGGCGCCACCTCAAACTCCCTCTTTATGTCATATCTCAAAGTTAAGGAGTTTTCAAATGCATTTTGGAAACAAAGTATTACAAAGTTTCAAACACTCGGAGCTTTCAGATATCTTGCAGAATTTCTGGGAAGTTCTAAGTTGCGGCAGAGCGCCCCCTCCAATATCCATCATTACTATGTGCATCTTCATGCAAATATCCCAGAATGTAAGAACTTTATTAACAAGTATGGTATAATAATAGAAACTTTCAAAAATCAAAGAGTTCTTAATTTCTTAAAATGCACCTTTTGTGATTTCTTTTTTTTTCTCTTTTTTTCCAAACTAATGAAAATAAAAACCACTGCCAGGCGACCACGTCAAACCCTAGTATTATTTTTTTCCAATATTAACAATAATAATTCATCAGGGCGCTTACAAAATTACAATTTTAAAATCCACTATACTTCCCAAGAATTTTCACAGAATTAAAATTTTAATTTTCTGTAAAACCTAGTCGAAAATAAGACAGCGGAAATATTATTAAAACGTTCTCACAAAAAGAGAACCACCTGCAAAAGTTAAATTACAGAAAACTTATCAACTGTTTTAACGGGAACACTGCAACACCTGACGTGCTGTTGAAAATGGAATTAAGCTTGCCTGCACTTTGTATATGATTTTATCCACATGCAAGTTGTTTCGTCAATCTCGGGCATCATCATTCATCAGCTATGATGTTCAATGCACTATCGCAATAGCATTCAACATAAAAAAACAATTGAGAAAAAAATATTGTCATTTTAATTTTATATTAAATAATTTATTGGATTGAACATCGTACTTGATGTATATCCAAGATGGGCGAGAAATATTGATAATGATAATGATAATGCCTTTATTTGGTTTTAAAAACAGTTTAACATGTGGTACATATGCCCCGCAAAGTTCACAGGAAAGTTGAACTTATCTGCAGGATCATAAATATAAATACTATGAAACGTAAAAATGAACAAATTGGCAAACAAAAATAAACTTTATGCACTTAAATATTATCAAAAAGAAGGAAAGAAATATCGATGTCCATAACAAATTGTAAATATATACACAAACGTGTTTTATTTTACGTAAATATTTGATTTAGTAGAGTATAGTTTCCGGTTTTGGGAACGCAACTGAATTAGATGTTCCCGATTTTCGAATTTATGAGTCCGATTATTCAGTAGGCGTATGGTATAAATAGTATATAATTTTTTTTTAAATATTTTCTCATATGCATGCGCGTTCTTTTATAAAAATAAGATATATGAAATACTTTCGGATTTCCGAGCCCGAAATCGGAAAATAAATTACATTGGTGGAGCGGCGCCTTTTTCCATGAGTTTGCCCCCCGGCGTCCAAAATCCGGGTTACGCTACTGGCACCTGTACTGAATGGTGAATACGCCCCTGGCACCTTTACAGATTTCCTTCCTCAGTGAGTGTAATTGTCAGGCTACGAGTTATTTCAGGCGATCTAAAGGAAGATATATTCATTACAGTACGACATTTACCTTTGTTTATACCGCTTAAAATGACTCCTAGTGTGAAAACTTAACCCGCTGATTAAGGAAACTGCAATGTGACGTTACACCAAACAGTAAGTGAGATTCACTTTAGATGAGGTTGCAACCCGTCTAATAAACTAAGAATCCAAGATTTTATAATGTGCACATGTGGATTTATTATTTAGCTTTTATTTTACAATCAATGTTGTTTTCCACCAAGAACTTTTCATATTGACAAAAGTCACTTTCACGTCCAGTACGTACATTTCCTAACAAACGTAATTTCGGGCAATTCTTTATAATCTCAGTAAATAAGTCAGCATGAAATATTAACGGTGTAATAATCAACACTTTTAGTTCCGGATAGGCATCAGTGGTAAATGTAGAAATAGAACTAGGATACTGATCTGAATGCGAGCCGTGTAAACTGATCTCTTCGATAACTCCGGTAAAAGAAGGAAACCAGCTGAGATTCCAATATTCCTGTCTATGTGGATACAAAACAAGGTGTTTCAGACTATCAAAGTAAACATTTTCATCCCAAAATATATTTGGAGGATTTCCCAATTTCAAATAATTCAAATTTGGTAACTTTCTAGCAAATTCAGAAGCGTTGAAAGTAGCCCCTTCATGCTCACATAGTATGATAAGAGAAAGATGTCTCAAATTCGGAAACTCAGAATGCCACAGGTTTTCGTAGATAACAGAGTCAACATGAATTTCCAACTTTTCTAAAGTGCTGAATGAACTCAAAAGTCTAAGTGCCTTGGCGCAATTCGAAATGTCATTCACAACGAGAACTTTGAGCCTAGGAAAAACTGGTTTCATTTTCTGAATCAGTTCTACAGTTAAAGACGACACAACACCTGATTCAATAGTAGTTGGGAAATCCACGTCTGAAACTATTTCTTCTATAGAATAACAACGCATCTCAAAACTAGAAAGCTCCTTTCCAGTTCCCAAAGTTTTCAGATTTTTCACATTAGCAAGAACTAACCTTAATGTTTCTGTTCTACTTGATTCCGTTTCATGCAATTCCACCGTTGAAATCGCCCGATAAGAATAAAATATTATATTCACAACTTCCAGTGTATCACAGCATTTGTTTTTCTTCAAATTTCCGTAATCTTCAAATAGTAGTTTTTGATAGCCACAGGGGGTAAGTTGGCCACCAGGTCTTGCAAAAGCATGTAATTCCTTGAGAAATGAACAGTTTTTACCAACAGCTGACATTATGTCGTCGGAAATTTCAATCTCAATCAAATTGATAATTTGCAAACAGCTGATCTGAAGCAAGAGTTTATTGGCAACATCAACGTTGTAGACATTCGAATCCGTCCTCAGCAATAACGTTTGATACATGGAACTTCTGTTACCAAAGTCAATACGATTAATATACTTACCAAATTTCTGAGCAAATAGAATATCTGCATTATCATCAAACGCAACGTATTTTATTTTCATATTCCGATGCTCGAATAACCATGTGATCAGGTACACAAATTCAAATCGTTCTGTTAAGCCGGTTCTCATATCAGTGTGTAACAACATCAGTAACCTATCCTGAACGACATTCATTAAATTCTCAGGCAATTCGTGAATTATTTGTTTCAGGCTTTTATAATTTTCACACTCCGGGTTCAAAGATTTGTTCGCACAATACTTACAACTGTTACAGATATATGAGTTCTGACTGTTACAGCAATAATAGAAGCCACATATTCTGACGAAAAATTGGATAATTCTTGAACTTCGCAATGGCGAGGCATTTCAGTAACTTTGAAATAAATTCAGCTTGTTTGCAGTTCATAATTTTTTTTTCGTCCATATTTCCCCTTCAAGCATACGCCCTAATATTTGGTTATTGAAATAATATTACATTGAATCACATTGCTAACTACGTTTTGTTCTTTTTAATTCCTGTTTTTAGATTTTCTAGCAAAGTCGCCTTTTGAGTAGAGCCGTTTTGCAGCAGAAAACAGGTCGTTGTTTTTTTATTAAAATAATGATTCCAGAAGGTGCTGAGATTATATAAGGAAGGCCAGCGCTGTTGTATATTTCAGGAATTGGGAGAATAATATATTCGCAGAATTGATATTTTATTCATGAATGCGAAAGTAGGGAGCATACTTTATCCGAGTAACCTGACTGATTTGTCCACAATTAAATGATAAAATATTGCAATTCGCCGTAGCGTGTGACCCGTCATTGAGCCTATTGCATCGCTTATTCTAATTGCAGGGTGACATCCAATATCAGACTGCGAGGGGTTAATTACTGATTTGTATACGATCGAATCGCACAGTATTCAAACGAGAAAAGTGCCACCGGGTTCTGGTTATTTTTCTTTTGTGTCTATGGAATTAAAAGATATACTTATTAGCTTTGTTACGTCCTGCTTTTTATTTCATGTGAAAAATCAATACGGGTACCAATGTTACTGGGTATACAGTGTTTATAAAAGGAACACTTAAAAAGGAATCCAATATCAGTTGTTTCCCGTGGTCGATAGTAAGAAAGCAAAGAAAATAAAATGAAACAAAAAGCGACTTTTTTTATGGAAAATGCGCAGATTTAATGCTGCTTTTAGCGTTTTAAATTTATTTTTTTCAGTTTTGCTTATTTATCTTTCAATTTGCTTGCCCGAAGAAAGTGACCAATGACGGAGGACTGGCACGATTAACACTCCCCCCATTACACCAGGTAGCGCCACACCTGCAGAGAATTCCAAAAATATTGTTTTCACATTATTCTTCACTGGAAGTAATATACAGTAATATCTCCATCGATTCTTGCGATATCAGCATACGGACCGAAGTTTGCCATCAGTGTTAGGAAACATATATAACCAAATATTTTGCAGCTTAATTTTTCCTGATGGACGAATTTTTTGGAAGGACAGGTAAGTTTTTCTCCCATCTAAATACATGCGAACTAAGTTCATTTTCAATTCCAGTTACTCAATTATTTACTAATGAAATTGAACAGTTTTTGTATCTACAATGTAGGAAATGATCTCATTTTTTTGATGGAAGTGAAATTATTATTTTTAAAATGCATATTCATTTGTCAAAATCAAATTTTCTCATGCCGAAGTGGAAATGTGATAAGTTGGAATATTTGAGAATTTTTTTCGTACTGTACTTTTAGTTTGAAGTAATCACAAAAATAAAAATATCTACAGAAAGCTCAAGTCGTGTAGATTATGGAAATATTTTTACTTTCGTTTTACATCAATAATATTTAAAGGTACGGAAAACGTCCCATAGATTGTAACTTTTTTTCTTTTCGACTGATCAATTCAGCATGTGAACATTATTTTTATTTTGAAACGTAAATATGCATTTAAACAAAATAGTTTCACTTCCATGAAAAAGCTGAGATCAATTCCTGCATTTTAGACACAAACACTGTTCAATTTCATTTATAAATAACTGAGTAATTACAAGTTGAAAATGACCTTAGTCCCCATGTATTTAGATGGGAGAAAAACTTGCCTGTCCTTCCAAAAAATTGATCCATTACATTCAAATATTCATCTAAATTTGTGATACATATAACTTAATTTTATATTTTTTGTTCGAGAATTTGAAACTAAGCAAATAGTGCACGAATAGAAATGAAATATTTACAAGAATATTTTTTGTATTGTATGCATAGTACAGTCCACACTGCTGGGCCAGAAACTGGCATGCACATTGCACAATCCACAGTTTATTCACAGTATTGCAGCGGAACTTGTAAATAAAAACTTGGCGAGAAATTAAAATTCAGTATTTATGTCATTTAATGGTTATGGGTCATACCTTATTTACATTGAAGCCAAGACCGAATATTGTTTTATTTGATCAGAAATTGTAAGGATCACCTCCCTGACCAAGGCCTCATATGTTGCTCCATTGCAAAAAAAACTTTCAACAAGAACCCCTTCTTCGAAATTCCATTTTTTTCTATATAGTATTATTGTAATAATACCTCTAAGGACTACGTGTGAAATTTAATACCTGCGATTTCACTCAGATTTTGCAGAAAATACAAGATCGTGATCGTTATTCAAATTTATTTTTAGTTTCAAAAATAGTCACCATTGTCAAAGTTATAAGGGATGTAAAGTTTAAAATAAAGCTGTTACACATATATAATTTAAGTTTCAGTACAAGGCCAGGCCCTATTAAACCTAAAAATATATTTTGAATAAGGATAATTTATTCTCCTACTTTCTGCAAATTTGAGTGAAATCGGGGAGTAAGTTCTTTACATGAACTTCTTACAGTTTGTGCTCTAACAAACATGTGAATAAGGAAAACTGAACTTTAAAAAAGGAATTCTCTCAACTTTAAAAGGATTATAAAAAGGGAAAAGGTATTCTCTGAAAGTGGACTCTATAAGAGAGATTGCAGTGATCCTAGTTGTAAAGTTGCATACATTGGTCAGACGCAAAGACATTTCAAAACACGGATTTAAGAACACAAATATGCAGTAAACAGCAAGAAGGTAGATTCATCAAAAATTGTAGAACACGTTAAAAAACTGGACATTCCATGAACTTTAACGATGCTGTAGTAATCTCAGAAGAAAGGTCTAAAAAAACTACTGGTGTTCCTTCAAAGTGTGTTTATTTTAAAAGAAAAGTCATAAACAAGACTGGCATTCTGTTGACATCTTACTGTAAATGTATTTTAAAATGAGAGAACTACCCTTCACTTTTTTGACCTCTTTATTATGTCTACGTGTATAATTCAACAACATCTGAAATAATTTTGTAACTTTTGCTTGTCAAGTGAAAAAGATATAACTTTTATATCATATCTACAGTTTTGGAACTATTTTTCGTTACATTTTGTGGTGCTTTGAACTCCCTTCAAAATGGTAACTTTTATGTCGAGTCATTAGAGCAGCATTTTTTTAAAAGATTTAATCATATATATGATAACACCTGGTAACAATTACTGTTCTTTTGTCAACCATTTTTAAGTCACTAAATTATAAATTTATTTTTGCAAAATATTAACCGTATTGATACAATACATTGTATGGCATTTTCTATTCTAAACTGAAAGAGTGAAATAAGATGTAATTATTCTTAAAGAACTACTGAATTTCATTAGAATTGGCTATCGTAAGTATGTGGCTCGAATAAAAAAAAACGTAGCAGGAATAAAAAAAAATGAAGCTAGAATTTAATTATAAGATTCAAATTATTACAAGTTAAATAGTATAATTATTGATGATTTTTTACTTTGTACTTTTATTTAAACTATATTGAAGTATATGATGTACGTGAATGTGGGCAATTAAATATAATAATATTCGGTTATTCAGAGAATTGTTAAAACTCACTATATCACAATAAATTAGAAAATCACGAACCTTAACGATATCTGGGTCATTATTTTAATATGATTGAAAACATGTTAAAGTACAAATATCTTCGTTGACTATATTCTAGAACGAGATTCATTCACTTTTGTTTAATAATAAATGGTGTGATGAAAAAAGGGTAGAAAGTGCTGCGTTTGTCTCTTCCAAAAATATAGGCATTGTCTGGTGTACAAAGCGTTTTATAAATATCCTTTACTAATAACAAGAGGGTATTCCATAAACCAATTATTGGAATTACATTTAGAGCTGTCAAACATGTATATTACAGTGATAAAATATTTCTAATGTTTTATGATTCAAATAGTAAATACATTATTTTTATAATATAACATTGATCATTTATTTTAATTTCCACAAATGTAATTAAGTTATGTTTTCATCCATTATATCTAAAGAAATACAAATAAATATTTTAACTAATTGTTCTGAAATAGAATTTAACTTGTTGTTGATGCAAAAAGACTGTGTTTATTTTACAAGCAGTCAGCTTTATTTTCTAATATGCAAATATTTTTTACAGGTACTTATATACGCGCCACGTGTACTTGCCCTAGTACACGTTTAAGATCATTAGGCATTCATTTCTAGGCAATATTGCAGTATTGCATTTCAGATCATTATAGTAGCATATAGAAAAGATTTTATTTTTGTAAAACAAACAGAATCAATCAGTCAGTAAATGTGTTTCCATACTACATATCTAATAGGTTTTTAATGTAACATTTTCAACTTCACAGCAGTAGAATATAAATTTTTTTAAATATATAATTCATCAAATCAATCGGATATATTGATCTAAACATCCATTGTATTATACAAACTATTTTGCATTATTGGTAGAGCTATTGTCTCCGCAAAGACAAAAATTGTGCAAGTTGGAAATATTTTATCTGTTATTATAGTAACTTAATTAGAAAAAAACATTCTTGCGACGCAAAATAATTAAAACGAAGCAATTGGATTTCAAAATATTAACATTTTCGTCTATGTATGTGCATTTAGTGTATATCAGTGTTTATGCAATATGCAGTTCATCAAAGTTGACAACAAAGGTGAAATGTGATTATAATTCTAAACTTCAAGACACTTTATTGAATGAAATACTGAATTATCCATTCGCTACCATAACTTTATTTGCAACTTTATATTCGGATATTTGTCGGTTATTTCCAATATCGGCAACAATTCATCAATCTGAATCGTATGTGGCTGTGAAAATCATCAGATGGAAAAATAGCGAATACAGTTTCAAGAAACCACGTGACTTAAAAATTTCTCCAACAATGTGTGTTGGATCTAAATGTGATCTGTGTATTATTAATCCACATTATGGAGAATATGTAAGAAAGTATGTTTTTATCTATATGCATTTCTTACTTAGCGTTCAATATACTAATAAAAGATGTAAATTTATATATATAGCAATTAAAAATGAAGACGAAGGTGTACTGAAAGATGTATATCGTTTAACTCGAAACCTCATTATTTTTAATAATACGACAAATACATTTTATTACGCATGCTGGTATTGTAATGGTGGAAATCATAAATCAGTACCTCTGGAAAATAAGAGTAAAACAATTTTTCAGAAGTTTGATGGAAATATGAATGGTGCTCCAATCATCAGTCGTTCTAATAAATGCTGGGAATCAAATGCGTTGTACCAATATTTAAATTCCAGTCGGCTTGGTAATTTCAGTAGGAATATACCTATAGTTACCATAAACCATCTTATAACTGCTGATAATTGTTACTTTTATACAGGATGTGTTTTCACTACAGTGAAAGATTCAATCCATTATATATTTGTAACGAAACAAAGAAAACAGTTCTTTCATGCGTTTAGAAAATTCAAGCACATTTTCACAATTGAGTGTTGGTTTGTCTTTGCTTGTTTTATTGTTGCTTTATTGTGTGCCTATAAGTACCTTTTCATAGAATCTACAACATCAACAATTGTAATGGAATTAATTCTAAGACCAATTCTACAATACGTTATAACAATACCTATGGGATCCAGAAGTAGATTTTTTTCTCTTGCTGTGGAGTTACATGACGTTAGTCATATGTGTAGCAATTTCATTTAAAATCACACAATTAATGTTCATTCCAAGTTACTAATGGATACCAACAACATTTGAAGAACTATCTAACAGTGACTATGAAGTGTATTCATACTTTCAATCTATAAAACCGCATATGTGGATTTTTGACAAAGACAATAATGCGCATAGGAAACTACTTCTTAAAATATTTCCAAAAGAAACAGAAATAGGTGCTGCTGTTAAACATCAAATTGATGACGTCAGCACATATGAAAATTGCTTAGGTGATTTATTAAATACAAGTATTAACAACGAAGGAAAGATGGCGTGTATTTGGGATGCAATTACTGGAACTGAACATGTGGAATCTCAGCACAGTAATGCAACAACAATTCATGTTAAGGATAAATCAATAGGTATTCCTATTGGTTACAAAGTTGATTTCTTTCCACCAATCACAGAAAATGTGATGATGTTTGTTATGCGGTATGTACAAGGTCACATTAATCGGAATGACATTTATAACCATGGAAATAAATTAGCTACGATATTAGCAGAAAAAGGAAAAATGAACCCAAAAGAATTTGAAGATCTTTTGAATTCTTATGACCCACAGTCATTGACGATTAATCACTTAAATATTGCATTTTATTTTCTCTTCATGTTTTTATTTTCAAGTTCTGCTGTTTTTCTCCATGAAATAATTATACATAGACAATAAAACAAAGGTTAACAGGGTGTAAAGCACTTCTTGATTTCAATTTTTTTCCTACCGGATGGCGCTGATTCCCCGTTACGCTTAATGCTATTTGTTTTTCTCAGTTTTATTGATTGTTGTTAAATGCAATCTTAAGGCAATTACATATTCCAGTAGA
>JAQFYR010001493.1:0-10044 GCA_034694985.1 Campodea silvestrii
GGGCTTGGGTAGGGTTTTCAAACGATAGGGCTTGGGTAGGGCAGGATTTACATTCTCAGGCCTATGCAAGTCTCTACTGTGAACCATCTTTCGTGTTTATTATCATTTTCTTTTCCTTTTGTAAATAAAGTGCTACACGTGTATCTATATTATTAAATTGAAATCCAGTACAAGACTCCTTATTACATTATAAACCAAAATGCCTCTTTTCAGTTTACTTTCACATAAACAAATCTGAAAACTCTGTCATGTGACCAGGATTAATCCGAGCGATCCTCAGAGTTCGAAAGTGGACACACCCTTTACTTCAGAAGACTAGGAGTAGTGTTTATTATGTCTGAAGCTGGATTCTGTTTTAAACTATAAGACTATTTTAACGCATACGCTACATTGTAATCTTGCAATATTTTTAATCACACGTCGAACTGTACTCAGATATTGAAAATCAGAAAGAAGATGGAAAACTCAGTTTATACGTATTTTTCTTTTAGGCTTATTCTGAGCACGTTGATGACAATGGTCATGACCATGGTCCAGAATCAGAGGAAACAATGCAAGCGGTTAGAGATGTTGATGAAGCATTAAGAGATTTTATGGATGATTTAATCGATGAAGGACTCGATCAGAAGGTAATCAGAAACACGCGTTTTGCTAAAATGATTGTAAACTAATTGTAATAATATTGTGACGGATTGTCAGTTTTACTTCATTTTACGTATTTTATATTCGTATCCTGAATAAAACGACGTAATTCATTTTCACATCTCGAATCCTGAAGTGAGCTCAGAGGCTACGATAACAATAAACCATAAAATATAAAAATAGCAGCCGCACGGAGTTTTCAGAAAAATGATAGAATGGTTACAAAGCCGACATCCGTCGAGCCCTCCGAATGCGAGCTTGCTATTGGCTGAGTTAGGAATGACGTAGCTGATTCTAGGTGTCGATACGTACAAGGGCTATTGAAACATCAGTTAGTTCAGTTTGGGACAGTCGATTAGTAAGTCAGATAGACAAGATATATAATTACAGTGTAGTAGTTTTTCAAGTGTTAAAAATGTGACAATTCAGAAGAAGCTCTACCACTCCTGCGTGAGTGTAGAGCTATCGATCATCCATCACATCTTGTGAGTACTAGTGTTTGTTATTATTCTTTTGTTTTCGTTATAATATATTTATTTTTATATAGGTATGGAGTTTTGTTTCTCACTATAATAATTTACTACGCCTACGATAAGATTTTATAAATTAACAATCAAGAGTAGCAACTATCCAAATGGAACGAATACGCGCCATTTCAGTAAATGAATATTAAAAGACTCTTGCGAGGGTTGAGGCACCCGAAGAGCTCAATTCCGCGAAATATATATAGATGAGTAAATACAGTAACTTAAGAATTAATCTCGGTCAACGTAATCATTTGAAATCAAATATAATTATAATACATAAAATTCAGAACGTATAAAAACTCTCATAGTAAGGGGCGGCTTCTCGGACAAGGCCGGGTGACCCCACCAGAATTGTTTGGAATTAAGTTATATTTTGTAACTACGGAGGTAATAGTTAGCATACCCCGGGTACAAGGGTGACATTTGGTGGCAGCGGTGGGATAGATGGTTAGTAGATATTACAGTGAGAATAAAAACATAACGTATAAAAAATTCGGATAAAATAGAAATTCACTTTCTGAAAGAAGAGTGAAATTAGATTTAAGAGAAATTGGTATAAATAGGCTAGAAAACGGTAAGAAAAATTAAAATGGCATCTACGGATTTTGACCAGTTTTTTGGAACATTTTTGAAAAATTTTCAAAATCCAAAAACACGGTTTTCAACATTTAAGCAATCACACGTTCAAGTCAGATGTTACTGTGTTAGCACTTAAAAAAACATGTATTTTTTGCTTAAAAAGACAAAAAAGCTGGGAAATTGCCGCCGTAGTATGTAGCCTACTCACCCTATAAATCTGGCCTCGCATATCTATATTAATCTCGGATTACAATTTCCCGGTAGCCACGAATACGGAAATCCAGTCAAGTCACAATTGTGTATTTATTATAAACAGTTTATACGAGAATTTACAGACTCACAATAAATATTTCAATAATATACTGGGATAATCCTTCTCTGTAATATATTGTTCATTTATTTACTATAACACTTGACACTTTCCACCTTGTGCATCAATAAATGGAGAATAGAAAAGGTTTCATTTATTCAAAAACACATTAGGCATAGTGCCTGTAGTGTACAAAAGTTCTTCATAAACATAAAGAAATCAAATGGATGTATGAGAATCTGTAATACATTCAAATTTCATCTTCATCCTATTGACTCGAAACAAGTGTCAATCAACTGAAGACGCTCCATACTGTTCATAATATACTATTTATTATTATAACCACCCTTCTCTCCCTTCGACCCCCCCCCCCCTCTACCATATCTCCCCCTTCCACTTTGTCAGCCATTTTTTTTAAAAAAAAATATGGTATATTGTTGAAAAATATGGTACATGATACCAAATACCAGTTGATATTTTTGTCAGTTGGGATATTATAACTTGGGGTCATTAACATTTGTTATCACAGCACACTTCTCGTGCAGCGGAGTACAGAGCCTCCTTCATGCATGATCCACCGCACCTCCTTAAAAGCGTACGAAATAATTTGAACAAACATGTGTTCAAATTTGACGACAAAGAGGCGAAGTGGTCTAATAGATGTAGGCTCATTCGAAATGGAATACACCAAAATTCATATTGGATGTGAGAGTGGTGCAGTTTAGAGAGGCGTATATCGTGTTAAATACCAGTGTTATACTAATGAAAAAGAATGAAATTTTCCTGACCTGTGTTTCGAAGAATTTGACCCTTTCATGTACAATTACTTTGTTTCGAAATTCTACTGATAATTGGGACAATCAATTTATAGTGGACAGGTGAAAGGAATAAACCCCATAGCCACAAAGAAGCACTCCATAAAATGCAATGACAACGTCGCACTCTACATTTCAAAAATAATTAAATCCTTATCGGATGAGCCAACAGCAAAGTTCTGTCAAAATTGTTTGACACCAAAAGTGATTCGGATATTATTGAGGAGGAACATATCAGAACAGACGAAATCACATATGACCAGAATTTTAATTAAGAAGCTTGTAGTAAATACATTATATCTGTAATTTTGGTTATACGAACAATTACCACATCTAAAGTGTACTGACCTGCGACACAGAAAAAATAAAGAGTTAATTGAAAGAAGAGAAGTATGAAACTTATAGGGCAACGTGCTTAAATAAAGAAAGAGCAAATACGTTAACAAAAATCCAGAAGGAACAATTTTGTTAAGTGGAAATTACTTCTTTATATATATATTTAATACAAAATTGTAATATTTTAAACGCACCATAAATCGCGAGATAAAGTATCTAGTTCCATTATTGTGAATATACTGATAAACACAGAAATTTTGAATAGATAATATAGTAAAAACCATAGGAATTATAACTTATATGATTATGTTGCAAATTTTATATTAGAAAAAGAATGAACCCTTGAATTACCCTATAGAAAGATATAATAAAATCAAAAGTAAATACGAGAAACCACTAATTCAATAAAAAGAAAATTAGAATAAAAATTGAAAATTAGAATAAAAAAAACTATAAAAATTGGAAACGAATAACTATGGATATTTCAAATAATAAAGATACATTTACTGTAAGGAAAGTACATATAATTCTAGTACGAAACACGTTAGTGCAAACTAAGAACTTTAGCAACTACGGTAAAGATAACAAAAGAGACAACGTTGAAAAAGGTAATCAGATTAAGGAACACGGATATATATCATATTCTTATGTGGTTGTAAATGATGATTGTAAGATAGTTGGAAAACAGGTTGCTTTTACAGGAAAAAAAAATGTTGCACGTAGTTCTTGTTAACGTATGCAGGCAGCCATTCGAAATCTCCAGAAAGGAGGAATTAGCATTATTAATAATGTAAATGAGATGCAGGAAGCGTTGAACGGAAGCCAGGTAAAAAGCTCAGGGAATCTCTTCTTTTAATGGTAGTACCAGCATATTATCATACAGTACACATCCTGATAATAAATTAATTTGGATTACCTGCATTATAATTTTCCGGTAACTACAATACCAAGTCAAAAATTTATACTGCAGCGTAAATTTTCCCATCGAACAGTGTACATCTTGGAAATTTCTAATAGTTCGAAGGTTTCGCTAAACTCCTATTAATCACTAAACTCCTAGTAATCACAAGCCACCGTGGTACTCAGCCTGAGCGAACGGCAACTGGATCATGTATTCTGATGCATATCAGGCAAAGAAATCTTCGAACAGTTAGTCAAGATTCACTCGGATGCAAGTGAACTCAACAAACAGCAAACCATGACGAAGTTCTACAAATACCGGCTGAACACAGGGGATCCTTTGAGATATTCTCAAATTTCATGTCCTCTGTTTTCGCATTACCTTTATGGAATATGAAACATTTAAGCAGAACAAATATTACATTTCATCTTTCGTAAATAAAACGTGGTTTTAAATTTTTTTAAAAAAAAGAGAACTGCGGATCCGCGAAGTTTGCAGGTTTCGCGACGCGTCGCCCCTAATGGAAATATAAGCATGGACAGATGCACTTCTAACACCATCCGTCCAGCATATTATACATTTTCAAAATTTACAAAGCTTTATATCCACCTTATGGTTATCAAATAATAATGAAATAGTATTAGATCAACAAACATTACCGATGCCCTATACAGCCAAAAAAATATATCACAGGATATTGTAATTATTTTTTCTATACCTAATTAATAATACAAAATTATGATAATACATATATTTTCATGAGGTATTCTACACGAGTCCAATTTCTACACCCATAACAATATGCAGTGACTCCCAATGAAGAGAATTTGTTTTGTATGGGGACCCAGCGTACCCATTACTTCTGTTGCTATAGAGTCCCTTTGGTGAAGAATGATTAAACCTACAATACTGGAATAAGCAATGTTCGTCAAGCTGTTGAGTGGGGATTTGGAAAACTCTGCTGTGAATTTACATTTGTTGATTTCAAGAATTATTGTGGCAAAATTAAAGTCACATGTATCACACAGATGTACATTTCACAAACTACCATTCTTGTTTGTATGTATGTCAAACTTCTCAATATTTTGATGTTCAGTCACCAAATAATAGTGTATTTAACCAGTGTTTCCATGAAGCGTACTAGTGTTTCCATGTGCTATTCGGATATAAGTTCAAGAATCCACCATTATTTGTGAATCTGATGCCCTATTTTTTTAAGTGATTTCAGTACCTTTTTTCGGTCAATTTTTCCGTCATAGATGTGTTATATGCTGATAAACAAAAACTTGAAACATGCATTTCAGAAATGCGTTAATTGATATGTCATTTGGCAAAAGTGATCTTGCGAAATTCAGATAGCACTTATTTTACTTTTTCACAATATATTGAAGTGAACTGATGCTCTGACAAATGATGAACAGTTTACTTTTGTTTAAAACTGTCCTTATGAAAATACGAACAGTTATTTGAGAAGGAAAATAAAGAAAACAAGAATGACGTTAAGTTTACTCAGCACAGACAATCCCGGAAGCTGAATGGTTTGGCCATGACAGCTTTTAATTGCAGCAGAAGCGGATTCCGTAAGTCTCAATCTAATAATTTGAAACGAAAAGTGAAAATTTAAACAAAATGTGGATATTGTACTGCTGGCATCAAACTATTTAGAAATGAAAACAATGATTACTGTACTGTTAGCTATGTTGATAATTATTATAATCATTCCACTAATCCTGGTGCTTGTTATCAACGAAATGAATCCGGGAATATATGTTGCGTTTTCCACGATTATAGCATGCATATGTTCCAGCATTTCAGTCTATGATGCCAGTTTGTGACCGTCAAACATATATTTCAACCTACGTCTGATGTTACTGAAGAGAATGTCGAGATTCATTGAGCTTGTTTTCAACGTGATAAGGCTGTCTTCAGGGTGAGCTGTATTCTCGACTCAGTTCAACCAATACCACACTGGCGAAAGCAGTTTTGGCAACTAATCCTTCCAGTGATATTTTTTACACGAGGACCACGTACAACCTCTTGCTAATTTCATCAACCTTTCATTAGAAACTGCAGAGCTAAATGTTGCAAGAGCATACTTTGTACAGTTCATTATTTGACATCATTGCGATTTGCCCAACACGTGTTTACATTTGTGCTGGTTAGTTTATGTTAATATTTAGTACGTCTTCTTTTAAGACGATGGATGTCATTATATTCTTCTAGATATTTTCGTTTGTTTTTATTAGCGTGGTACTTATGGTTTTGTCACCAAGAATTGAAAAAAAAAGCATACGAGAGGGAAGAGAATAACGAGCTGAGAAAAACAAATTATCTTGAATTTGCACGGTGAGATTCGTGACTCCGACAATTATTTTCTTTGTATCAGTCGAACTCAGTTAGCGCTGCAGATAGGGGAGATGACAGGAATTTATCATACTACAGTTTTGAACATTCTCCGAGAAGAAATAAGTGTTGGAGAAATCAAATCACCACCGTCCAAAAACAGAGGGAAAAATGACAAGAGTTCTTGGCCGTGGGGACAAATAAGATAATGTTGTGAGGAACGGGATTGTTGATTTTTTCGAAGAAGGCGAGGACTTTGTCGTGCCGAACGATTACGACATACAAACATTGATAACGAAAAAGTGCATTCGACTTAATTGTTGTGCACACAGTTTGCAATTGGTTGTGAATGCAGCAATTAAATCAGATCAAACAACAACAGATTTTCTTCAATTAGTGTTTAAAATATGTACCACTCCTCCCCAGAAGACCGTTCCAAATCAGGTTGACTAACGAAACTACCTGATCTGCAGTGGTTACCTTTAACATAGTTAATGGTGGGTCGAAAAAAATCAGTAGTATTTTATCTTCCCTTGAAGTTTTTCTTCATTTTTTTATAATTTCTAAAAATGTTGATAAATATACTTGTAAATGACAATATTTTCCTTCTCTTAACGAATTGCATTGATTCTCATGAAGTGAATTACTTGACGAGATAATTAAATTAGGGTTATATGCACCCTTATTATACTCATTCATCCGTACCCTATTTGTTTTGAAATTAAGGAACCTTAATGTAGTGTGGACTGATCTACAAGAGGAAAACTACGATTATTTCCTAACCACCAGACTTAACCTGGATCCACTGGAAAATATATTTTCATGGCAATTAGTATTTGAAACACAAAGTTTTTCATGGTCCCCCTTGTTGTCAACTTCAGCTGCTCATTTTAAAAGTCGATTTTCTCGCTTAACGATATTTTGTAAAAATGAAGGACTATTGAGGCGTTGATGTGTGAGGCAAGCTCTACAAAATCCGACAGTTTTAAAAAATATATCTGAGAGTAACACTTGGAACCATTCACTTATCCAACAATTCTGGTAATAGGAGATTGGACAACACGTGGAATCAGCGATGAAAGACCAGAAATCACTAATGCCGGATACTGGGTAGTTAAACGAATTACTCGAGCCCAAAACATGTGTTCCATCTTAAAAGGAATTAAACTTAAATTGCTACATTTCAGATTCCTGCATATGGATCCCAGACAGTTCGACTACCTTTTAAATGCAGTTCAAGATTCAATAGAAAAGCAAGACACCTCCTTTCGCAAGGCTATTTGTGCTGCGATAGACTGGCAATTACTGTGTACTTTTAGCACATGCGGTGTCTTATGAGACTGTTATTTGGTTTCCGCATCAGTAAAACCTTGGCAACAAGAAAAGGGTATATGTGCTTATATTTGTTGTTTCATTTCAACGTTTGAAGAATTTCTGTAGATCGTCCACAATGATTTTTTTTTAAATTCTGACCAAACGTTTTGCTTTCAAACATCGTGGTCACCACACTCCCTGAAGAAAATCCAATTTTCGCTTTGAAGTCAATTATACATGGAGCAAATTATGAAATGTAAAACGTTTTTGATGTGTTTAACTGAAAAGTTAATGTACTTGAAAATGTGAGAATTCCAATTTTCGTCTATCACACTTAATGATGTTTCAGTCAAAGACATTTTTTTACGATTTCGTGTTTAAAGAGGGAGTTTTGGGAAAAGTTTTCTATGAGAATAAACTTTCAATATAACAGATGTATGGCAGATAATTATCCACTGCTCCATTACTATAAGACTAAATTATAGTAGGAAACTGCCTGGATTAGTAATAACATTTATATTAATCAGCATTTATTGTGTTGAAGAAGGTCTTATGCGTGAGAACACGTTTGGAAACATTTATTACAAGAACGTTTATTCTTCAGCACTGTGAAAAGTCATTTTTAAATGGAATCGGTAATTATTCGGTATTTCTATAAAGTCGGGAAGTAAAAGCTTTCATATGACACCCAAATTTTTAAAATTGGCTAACAACTCAAGAAGTTATAGCCATTTACAAGTGTGTAATATTTGAGTTTTCACCCCTGTATTACTATGGTACAGTATAATAGGGTATGGGAATATCTTTTATTCTTTCATTTCGAAGTTCACAGAATTTCTGTAAATTAGACTAATTTTTTTCAATCTCTGACCAACTGTTGTAGAGAAACATGCCTTCAAAGATCGTGGTCACGTGATTCCCTGATGACAACCCAATTTAAGCTCTGACGTCAAATGACGTGTTTTTTTGTTAAATGGTCCCTACGTATGCAAGTTACTGCTTCGCTTTACTCAATCTTACGCCATTTTTCAATAGAGTAGTCACGATTCGTTTTTCCACGGTAACGATATAACGTATTTTTGAATAACCAATTACAGACTTTGTGATTTTTTCGATTTTTTTTTTCGATATGGTAATGAATTTTTATTTATTATCATAATTTCTAGTCAGTGTTTATTCAAATTAATGAACCCATTACCATACCCTATTTTTGCAAGTAAATTTATTCTTAATGTAGTTGAATATTAGTGTCTTCTGCGTTTTTCGGTTTACTCCAAATGTGAATTTGTGAATATGAAGTTCAAAATGTATATCAAGTTATATTTCTACGATGAAAACGATCTTTTCGCCTGAATGTACATTACTCAGGTGCCAATATTAATTTGAGCCATTACAGTATATTATAACGTGAACATCGTTTAGAGTGAACTTATACTTACGTAATTGTTACAATGGGCACAGGAGACTGTTGTACAATGAGGACATTCGTAAGTTCTGAAATTAGTCACTTTCTTAAATTCTTTTTGACACTGAAAAGTAAATTTTCAAAATAAGTGATATAGTATTACTTCAATTAACTGTAATTATGATGTACCTGCTTGCAAGTTTGGTCAGTTTGCAGTTGATTTTTGTGTTCTTCATATTTTTCAATGAAGGTGTGATATTCTCGAGCACTGAGAATTTGCATGGCAAAATCTTGTAGTATGGGTAAATCACTTTTGGTTTTGGTACTAATAAACTGTTGTTTACAAGTTGGGCAGTTGAAAGGTGATTCAAATTTCAACAGTAATTCCTAAAAATTTTGACGGCAGCAACCTCTACAGAATCTGTGCCTGCACTTAGGAAGGTTAACAACCTAGATTATAATTTTCATTGAAAATTAGTTAAAAGTAAAACGAAAATATTTCAAATGTTTTTAACAATGTAATTGAAAACATAGTGATCCTCACAAGGCTGTTTAGGTGTTGGCTAACCTCCTGTGAGTGTTCAGATGAAAGGTGCAGAATTACAACGAGTATTTTAAGTTTTTTACCGAACAAGTTAACGAATTAATGTCAAAATTCACATATCGTGTTGGAATGTAACATTAACTAAATCTTGTATATTTCATATTTATTTTAATTCCATATATTTCCAATAACATAGTTTTAACTATATGTATATATATATTAAACAACAAATATATACACTATAGGCATCTTTGCAATAAACTAAACAATAATTTAAGACAAAGAAAAAATCATCCACCGGCGGGAATCGAACCCAGCACCTCCCGAT
>JAQFYR010001494.1:0-10044 GCA_034694985.1 Campodea silvestrii
CCAAATGGATGAAAGTACATTATGTCCGTTAACTTCGTTTCACTGGCATATTATGTGGTGCTACCATTCGTACAGTTTTAGTGGTAATTTAATTGTAGCGCATCATTCGTACACTTTAAATTGGCGCTTTCGTACATTAATGTATAGCTCTTTCGGACACTAGCGCAATCGTACGTATAGCGCATTCGTATTGCACCCGAAATTACAATTAGGAAATAGCATATGTCTTGTATACGCATGGCCCAGGGGGATTTCACAATCTGGAATTTTGTGCAATTAAAAAACATAAATATGAAAATATGAACTAACAAGAAGGAGACTTAAAAAAAGTAATGGACAATTTTTGGTTGTAAAGAGCTCTTAAAAACCAGACTTTTTGTCATGGAAAACAAAAATTTACCCTCGTGGGGCTCCAACTTTACTGGTTTCAACTCACCAATTTGGTACATTTGTGCAGCCCCACCACCACACACACACTTGGATTTATTTTGTGAATGCCCATGTGCATGGGCCGCCACATTTTGATTCGCCCGGGCCGACGATGTCATCCGCGTTGACTTTTGACTTTGAGAACATACCTAATATTGATATATTATTTATAATAAGTATGAAATATGTATTTATTAATCGTCCAGCAGGGTCTTTCTTTATTTCCGCTATTTCCATTGCATACTAAGATTTCTTTCTCCTAACATTATCATTTGTTTCTAGGATTTCCAACATGTAAAATAAAGTGTTAAAAAGTATTTTCACGTTAATCATATATTATGAATAAAGGAGTGGAATCACAATTGTTTAACGTAATTTGTAAAAGAATTCATAACGTTTGTGATCACGTGATCTTTAAAAAAAATCTCAAACACTTATCAATACAAGTCCGACCGCCTGATTCCTTATTGCAAATAACACCTGCTGTGAACCCCTACATTGAATGCAATTGGGTAGGATATAAAGTCGTTGGGAGGAGTTTCTAGCAGGTGTTAACTGCAAGTTCAAAGTCTGAAATTAGTCACGGAACAGGATTGAATGGAAACACTGGTTGTGCTTTGAATATCACTCAGCACTTCACTTTTCAGTCAGACAATTTTGGTCACAGTAAATAAATACTATTATTAAATATATAACATCTAACAAGTAACAACGGCTTGCTAATGACACACCCAGGGGTTGGCGAGGGGGTTTTTGTGGATGGCAACTCTCCATTTCCATTTTTGGGGGAGATGGCTTTTAAGTACATAGTATAATAGTGCCAATTTATCATAATTGGTTTTATATGTCAGCTGATTGAATTGTCATTTTATTAGTTAAACTTAGACGAATTTCATCTCATACACCCTACCCGTTATCATATTTATACAAACCTAAACTGTCCCCTATAATGAGAGTTTGTCCCCCTTCTCCCACGTGATTATCAGTATTCATTGCTATACTGAACCTGCATCTGGTAAGGAAAGTTACTTCATATTGAAATGATTTTGTTAGAAACAACAAGATGGAGAGGTATAAAGCCCCTGCTCCCATCCCATAATTGTCATTTATTACCCTCTCAGTGTATAAGAGGTGGATGCTCCTCCCTAGCTACACATAATTAGGTTCTACGCCAACTGGCCCCCGTTTAATTCGCCCCCGGTCAATTCGCCCCTGTCAATTAGCCCCCGTTTATTTAGTCCCCGACAATTTCGCCCCCTATTTTTTTTTCTTTTTTTTACTTTTCCTTGTGTTGTGATACTAAAATATAATCTTATTTAAATTTACCTTACCTGCTAGAACCTGAGCCAACCTAATCTTACCAAACCTTTTCTGATGTTACCTACAGGAACCTGACCTGAATTGAACTGAACTGGTTACCTAACCTAACCTGAACTAGCCTAGCCTTACCTTACCTGAACTAATCTAACCTGACCTGAACTGACCCAGCCATACTTGAACTAACCTGACCCAACTTAATCTGACTCAGCCTATTCTGACCTGACCTAATCTGATCTAGGTCAACCTAACCTAATCAACCTGACCCCATCCGCCCTGACCTAATCTAACTTAACCTGAAAAAAAATTAAAAGTAAAAAAAATAAGGGGCAAAATTATCAGGGGCGAAATAAACATCGGCGAATTTGCCAGGGGGTGAATTGGCCGGGGCGAAATGACCGAGGGCGAATTTAACGGGGCCGAATTGGCCGGTCACCCATAATTATGGTGCTTTCAAGTAATGAATTCTTTGCAACGTGCAAAGCTATTAAACAACACATACATACACTATAGGCATCGTTGCAATAAATTATACAATAATTTAAGACAAAGAAAAAATCATCCACCGGCGGGAATTGAACCCAGCACTTCCCGATTACGTGTCGGGCGCCTTCACCATTCAGCCAATCATTCCACAATGGCTGAATGATCATATCAGAAAATAGACCCATTTGTAAATACTGAAGTACAGATATCTCGAGAAAAAGAGAAAGGAAATCACATTACGCACAGTTGTGTTGAGAACCTCCTCTCTTTCTGGTTACCACGGACTCTTCGCTGCGGTACTGGCAGGAAGGGGCGTCTTAAGAAATTTTGCGGCCCAGGTTACGTTCAATACGGGACCCTATATATTTATTTTGATACTGTAATTATTTTGTTTACGTTTTTGCTCCGAAATCGATAATGGTATAAGTAGTGTGAAGACCAAGAGTGCGTTTTAATTTGAACTGTAATGCATAAACACAAGTAGAAATATGCGAGAGAGAAGTGTAGGCATAAACTTTTTAAGTTTTCATTCCTTAGAATGCTATTTATATGTAATTTCATATAAATTTTTTTCCTCTTCTTGAGGGCCCATTAAATTGGATGGACCCGGGCTACAGTCCCCATCGCCCCCTTTAAGATGGATTAACTGGCAGAAAAGACTCAAACCATTTTTTCAATGAATTGTCTTCAAACTGACTATTGATGCAGTTTCACAATACACCACCGTAGGTGGTAGAAATAAAGGTTAACTGGCTAAGTAATCCTTGTATTGTGATTGGCAGTGCCGGATTACCCATTAGGCACTATATAGTAACGCGCCTAGGGGTCCCCAAGGGGCCCGGAGCAAAATATAAGCATATAAAGAAAGAGAAAATGAAAATATCGAGAAGTGAAAATGCAGATTTTCAAAATATATAGTTAAAAATGAAATGTAAACTAAAAGTAAAATACTTTTGCATTTGAAAATAATACTAATCTGTAAGTATACAGTATTTGGTTAGCAACCTTTCCAAATTCTTTTACCCAGCTAATAATGCACAGTAACTTGTATATATATTTTTCACTAAAACAATGGAAATTGAGTTAGAGTTTCCTCTATTTGTTAAAACCCGTTAGGGAAGATCGACAATTGATTGAAATAAATTTCGTTTATTTCCTTATTACAATCATTGGTTCCAAGGAACAAAACCTCAATTGCTTTGGTTAAATATATTTGAAAAATATAAGCAAAAATTCGCCAGGAAAAGACTTAAAATACTTAAAGATAAGGGAAAACCAGTGTACAAAAGCAGTGTTCTATCAGAAAACATGTAGAAATTTCTAATTTGCTCCGCTCGGGATTTTTTTTTTTTTTTTTACATTTACATAAAAGTTGTACACAAGCATCGTTTTACCTCCTTTAAGATTTTCTGCTGCAGAACACTAATGAATTACTCACATTGGTCAAGTAAAAATAATTATGTTTCATACCTTATAAATGAGAGGGCCCGGAAGAAAACCGCGCATAGGGGATCCGAATGGTCTTAATCTGGTACTGGTGATTGCTTGGTAACTGTTCGTTTGTCTAGTATGAACAGGAATAAGCAAATCAATACATAACGAGAAAATATGTTATTTCTGCATTAAAGGTCAAGAGTAGCTGTGACTTTAATTAATTTTAATGTAGTTTGAGATTACAGAGAATGAACATCAGTTACCAAAACTTTAGAATCAACTAATTCACAAATATTTTTACACTTAAATTAAAAGCACGAATTTGCCAATCTTTAAATATTTAATAATATTTCTCACCTATATTACCCGGCACATCTGCCTCTTCAGAAAAATATACTGAATGTTTACTAAGGACTCATCAACATGTCAAAGTAATTTTAATAAGGTACAGAGATTGTCGTGTTTTGAAAATCTCGAATTTACACCTACATGTACATTGAGTGTTATTCATTTTACTTACCGTACTTTAAATTAATAATAATATGGTGATTTGTTTTCGTAGTATTAAAACCTTTACATGTTTTTAAGACTTACAGACTTACAGTTAGTGGTAATTATCGAAATTCTTGAGTACTAATAAGCAATATTAAAAATAATCGAAATCGAGAAGGAATGGAGACGGGACCAAGTTTATACCAGAAGTACTGTGTCACTTGTGTCTTTAGCTTAGAGTCTACTCACGACTACGAGAAAATTGACATTAATAAAATGGACATGTTCTTAAAACTAATACTGCCGTAAGTTTAAAATAACCAAACTATGATTTAAAATTTGTATAAATACATTGAAAAGTATAAAATATAAAGTTGGTAATTAAATACATATACTATTTTTTTATATAAAACCTTAATATCTATGGTACTTAAATTTGTGTAAGTGTAGAAATTGATTACGCTCACATTATAAAACCGGGGTCATTGGTTTGACAGGTTAATTTGTACTGCTAGTCAGCAAGAAATAAGCTTTGCACACATGCACAGTATTTGTGAAGTTATGCCTAATTTGGGAAATGATAATTCGATCTAATAAATTCCGTATTATTTTCACTGTTCTTCTACAGGGTACGAGTAAAGGTTGCTTGTATGTTACCTAATTTACGATATATCTATTCAAATTCTTTATTTCCTTTGATGAAGTACAGTGTTTCATCATATGGAGACTTCAAATAATTCGATGTAATATAATTATGTACAATTCGAGGTAAAAGTAGCGTAGTACATAAATTTTGTAAGTGAAACTACAATGTTGCAGTAAAAATAAAACATAAAAAAATAAAAAATATCGTTGATTTTTAAAAACTTTAGTTTTAAAAACATAAAATGCAGATTATCACTATATAAAAAGGTAATTAAATTAGTCAGTCTCTAATAATACTTTCTTAAAACATAAAAAATGATGGTAATTGATATCAAGGTTTAGACTATCGCAATTTGTTTCATGAGGGAATTTCAAGTTAAAAAGTGCCATTGCTCGATTCATTAAATCGCGATTTTTAAAATTTGATTTGAAAATTGTAGTATTAAAAGTTTCAACTGTTCTAGTAGTTTTAGAATATACTTTAAAATTAATATTTTCAAGTAATTTGAATATAAAACTGTTTGGGAAGGTTGATACAAATCATAGCTGCTACAAATTCTTTCAACAACTTTATATGCATTCACCTTCAGCTTAGCTTTACTTTAACACCATTCAGATGGGGAAATTAGTAATGAAGTTCGTGTACACAATTTGTTTGAATATTTTGAATGAAAGCAAACGTTATGAAAATGTTTTCCAAATCAGCAAATAGTTCAAACTGGATACAACCGTCAATAAAAAGTTCAAGTGTATAATTATAATAAAATTCAATGCACCAGAAATCTACAAGATTTTATGATACGTTTTGTTTTTTGCATTATTTAAAACATGTTCAATTAAATTGTTGAATTATACATCATTATTTTGTAAAATAGAATGTAAAAGTAAATGCCACAGTTTCTAATTCTAATAGAGAACATTTAGTATTTATTAAAGATAGCAATGAAACTATTAAAACTTTTTAGGATCTGCTGTACAATTTGAAGCGTTGATACGTTCTATGGATATGAAAATAAAAATGTTTTTGATACTGTCGAAGTTTAGTTTTTCTGCAAATTTCTAGCTTCACTCTTTCAACATATGCATTTGCCATTGGTCACTCACTTTTTTCTTGTATTACCGTTGAACAATATAGTTACGGAAGCATGCAACTAGAAGTTCCGAAAACTTCGGCTTGAACCTTTCTGATAAAAAAAAAGTATTTAGAAACTAAAGCTGTCATAATAAAAATGATAGGCTTTTCAATTAAGAAATTCAAGAATGTGATAATATATTATTGTAGTCATGAATACTGTATTGTGTTATCAAACCTTCTTTCGGTATCAAAACTATTTTAGGGATTTTTTAAACTCCATTTCTTCTTTATTAAGTTCATTTTTGGCAGTAAAGTAATTATCCAATTTAAGTCATTATTAAAATGTTGCTCCAAAATTTATGTTTGTTCGATGCACGGTTGTTAATATATTCACACTCTTTTCCCCTTTTCAGATCCGTCGTTTGGATGGAGTGATCCTTCTCGATTGGCACGAAAAGATTCTCGAGAAACAAATCGAATTCGGAGTTAATCTCGGAGCAATCGTACTCGACTTAGCCAAGATGGAACTTCGAAATTATACAAAGAATGTACGACCGGTCGCAGAGTATTACGACCATAAAGGAATGCTTTACGTGGTAAGTGGACAATATACAAAACATTCGAAATAAACATTCAAATCTACTTGGAAAGGTAAATCACCTGTGTATAACCCTCGGTTCCGTATATTTCACATTCAGGTAAAATTATCTGCATATTATCGTTTTATTGACAAAGTTAAAAATTGTCAAACTAGATATTTTGTTATGCTATATTTCATTACTATGATGTAGTTCTTGAACTCTTTCTTGCTTGAGGATTCTTGTCCATTATGGATATTGTTCATTTCAATCAGTAAAATATGTTTATAATAAATTATTACAGTCCTATAAAATAAAGACTAGTTGAATTTTAAGGTCAACTGTCAGATTATGCCTCATTTCTGTAACTTACTTTCAATATATAATAAGTGACATTTTATGTATTATTTGTTGTTTGTAGAAGTCCAATATTTCATCTTTGAATATTGTAAATAACAATATTTAAAAAGAATGATTGATTGATTCAATTTACTAACCAGCTTTCAATGAAACCCTTCACATTGCTCGGATTTAGTATTTTTCCCATTTGTACATTGTAATATTTGTAAGTGTCAAGAAAGTTTGCATTCCCTTAAAGGTGTATCACGAATCAGTCGGGGGTCTCAGTTTCCATCACACTTTTTATTTTTTCAATCCTTCAAATATCATGGGAAAGAGACAACTCCTTCCTTTTTGCCTGAACCGTACTGCAAAGTTGGAAAATAGAACTTCCCTTTATCTTCTCTAATACAAGATGTATAGTCAAAAATACTGTTGTGCTGGAAAACACGACTGAATGGAAACCTTTGAATCGGTTACCAACACATTTGGTTTACTTTCTCTTTCCCTAATACGGTTCTGGCAAAGACGACCATCGTACGATTTGTACCCCGCTGGTAAAGGAGAGATTTAAAATAACTTGTGAAGGACAATAGGGACCCCTGACTGATTCATGATACACCAAGTTGTGAAGTGAAAACTGACATATCAAATCCATATTTAAGAGTTCCCAAACTTTCTTTTTTCCCTCTCAGATAAACGGTGAACGTCACCCTGAAGAAGTATACTGGGACTTTTATGATATAGTTGACAAAATCCTTGCCTCCGCTGACCTCCATAAGATTCCAACCGAACCCACGAAACCACCCATACCGGACCATCAACTTATAGTACCAGAAGATCATTCAAAACAAATTATTCAATCATTCAAAACAAACAAATCATTCAAAACAAATTAGTAAGGAATTAAAAGTTCAGCATCAATTATTTTCTGGTTTAAAACTTTCTTGATAATGGGATCGTGAGTTTTCAAACTTATTGAGTGAATTAAAATCCAAGAAACAGAGAAGATTCGCCAGGCGCGGAATCCGGAGGTGCTGGGTTCGATTCCCGCCGGTGTGAGATTTTTTTGTCTTAAATTATTATTTAATTTATTGCAACGATGCCATGCCGCTAGTGTGTGTAGTTGTTGTTTAATAGCTTTGTAAGTTGCAGACTTCATTATTTAAAAAAGATAAGAGTATAAATATTAAAAAAATAAACCGTATAATAATAACTATATTGTCCCACAATTTATATTATTATTACATATTGTTATTTATATCGTCAGTTGTTGTCAATAAATCCGGATTAGCAGTGGAGTACAGGTGTACAGCACTCTATCAAAATTATATTTTGATTGATAGAGATGTTTTTACAAAGTAGAGAAAATATTTGTTCTTGAATAAAATGATCCTATTATATTCGGCATATGGTTTTGGAATAAACAAATAGTAATGCCTTATTCTCACTTCAATACTTAAAATTTTCATTATTCTACTGAATGGATATTTTTTTCTTTAATTCATTACAAAATGATGAACTACGCCATCTGTTGCTATGAAGTACATAAAAAGCTGAATCACAGCTATCCAGTTGCCTAGAGAAATATTTCATAAAATTAAAGGTTCTAACATTGATAGGTATTAAATTATCATTTCATCATATTAAGAAATAAATTCACCAGTGGATATTAAAAATACAATTGATTTTAGTGGTAAGATATTTGAAGTAAGAAGTGATATACTTGATAATAATGTTATATAGACCTATGTTTAATTTATTTTAATTTGTTAGAATTTAGTTATGATAAAACGCGGTTTGTAATATTACATGCAAATGACAAACACCTTCAATTTCGTCATAGACCGGTTCCAGTTTTGTAGTCAATTGACTTCGAGTGATCAACTCTTTATTATTTTCCCACGATAATTGTTATAAAATTTAACCACTCCTGTAATCCATTTTGTTTCCCTGTTTCAGGTAGTAACAAGGGTGCCCTCTGTCGTAAAGTAGCTGCACTTCATCCTGGTTGGGTACATTTCAGTGTGGGTGAAATGCTTCGGCGAATGGCAGAACAAGCTGATAAGTCATCAACCAATAGGGCTTCACCAATGCATAAAGAACAACTCAAGAAAATTAAGAATTTCGTTTTGCAAGGAGAGATGGTGCCACAGGTAAGGGGTGTTTTAACAACCTTTAAACGCTTAATGTAACATCTAGCATGTATTTAGTGTATAAGTTCACGGTAGGAAATTAGTCTGAAAGGGCGGGGAGCAGGCCAGCCAACTGTACGGGTTTGACCCGTACAGTACGGGTTTGGAGTCCAATGTACGGGTGTACAGGTCATTTTAGAAATGTACGATTCACTCGCTATAATGGTGTCAATCAAATATTTTAATGTAAACAGTACGGAACTGAGCAACTATTAAATCACATGTGAACCCAAACTCTAATTAAGTGCGAATACAACCTTGATTTTCCTCCCACTGCCCTCTCCTGCTGCTACTCTGCCTACATCAGTACAAAAGAAAATAAGGTCCCGATTTAACAGTCTATTTTTTTCCTCGATGCAAATTTAACGAGTTTTGCTTACAAAGTGAATTGCATATTTGCATCATCGTATAAATTATAAGATACGTACCGATACGTACGGTAATTTTAACAGAACAAAACAGTTTCATTATAACACAAAAAAATCATATTTAGGGGGTGATTTTGGCGTCCGGTGCAAAGTTGCACAGCAAAAGTTGGTTCTCATCCTCGGTGCATCTTACTTCGGACACAAAAAATCGACGATGATAAAATGCACATTCGAGCTGTCATCGTTGATTTTTATCATCGTTGATTTTTAGTGTCAGACGTCGAGGAAGAAGCATCGAGGATGAGAACCAACTTTTGCTGTGCAACTTTGCACCGGACGCCAAAATCGCCCCCTTATAATACAAATCAGTTACTTTACAGTGTATGTTACTATAATAAGTAATAACAATGTAAGGTTTGTGATATTTTCTTTCTCAAAGCATAGATCTGTTGTTTCAAAAAATCAAAATTCAACCTTTGATTTCCTATTGAAGTTTTCTGTTAATCGTATAAAATTCAGTGGCGTAATGGCGTTACTAGGTTGGGATGGCGTAAATGCCATTACCGTCGGGGAACTCTATCCCTCCGCCCAGTAAACTTTGTCTAATTAGTCGGGGATGAATGTCTGATTTAAGTAAGAAATTGAGAAAAAGAAATAACAAATGAGAAACATGAAAATACATATGA
>JAQFYR010001495.1:0-10043 GCA_034694985.1 Campodea silvestrii
GAAGGAAAGGAAAAGATAGTATACAATCTTCTTCTTTGCAAGAAAACTTATTTACTGCAGCTTTGGGAGTTGCAAAGGAGAAAACCTTTTTTACACTCTCTTATTCGCCTTCATGGTGCCTTAATTTGAAGTTACAAAGACTTGTCACAAACCACAGATGCTAAGAAAAAATGGGGTAAAGAAGTTGAAGAATAAATTTATTTTATGCAAGAGAGCCAATATAGAAGACAGGCAGCATGAGCTTGAAGCTCAAATAACTTTTAGTTGTTTCTAATCGATTTATAGTCAGAGTGAAGGAAAGTTTTAGTATGATGATATAGAGTTTGCAAAAATTAGAGTTGGCAGCATGAAAAAGGACGATATGTTACGTGCTGCTGTATTATATGAACGAACTTTTGTATTAAAAAAAACGAAAAAAAAAATCTGATTGTACTTCCATTAGAAACAAACGTTAATGTTACTGCTTGGTCGATAAAGAGATTAATTGAAATTAGCTCTCCATGAGAAAGATTGACAGATTAATATCAGTACTAGTTATTTGCTCTACGTGTTGATCAATCAATACAAGGGAAGCTGTAAAAGGCGCTTTTAGTAATTACGTTGGCCAATTTGTAGTTAGCCTCTGGCTTTGATTGGTGAATATGAATAATGTTCTGTTCTTGAATACATCATTTTCATTGTATTATAGTGAAATGGTATGAAAGCTGAGGTCTATATATGATATTCATAAGAATGAACGTTTAATATACCATTCGAGGCTATGAAACGATTGTGTTCTTTCTCATAAAGTTCGTACATTATTACGACGGCAAACGGTTTGAACTTGGAATTTCTTGCTGATA
Source organism: Campodea silvestrii (assembly GCA_034694985.1). Taxonomy (NCBI): domain Eukaryota; kingdom Metazoa; phylum Arthropoda; class Diplura; order Rhabdura; family Campodeidae; genus Campodea; species Campodea silvestrii. The sequence continues at coordinate 843 of JAQFYR010001495.1, forward strand.
TTTAGTCATTATTTATGAAATTTTCTCTTTCAAATTTTGACTGAAATTTTAATACTTTGAGTAGCATTTCGATATCCTTTCTCGTTTTATTGCTATACACAAGACACTGAGTAATATTTATTCTTAAATCGTCATTAGCAAAATCCTCTATAAGACTTCCTAACAAGAAATCAGAAAAACGTCAAACAGTGGTTTTATTTCACAGGTGAGTTTCATAATACTTCATGATAATTATGAAATCAAAATACAGTACTCATTAGTCACTATATACTCAATAATAGATATGAAAATAGGTTTCACTATGACAATATTTTGAAGAAAAAAAATACAGAAAGAAAAGAAATTCATAAAAAGAAACAGAGCAATAAAAGAATATAAGTTTGATTTTGAATGATTCTATACGAAATAGAAATGCTTCTGTTGCACCAAACATATTTGCTCAGTATACATGAGAATATGTTGAACTTTTGTTCTACCTCCTATTGGAATCTCAATAAGCTTGAAATCCTAATTGAAGTGTTTTGAACTCTCAACTTTCCTCCTAGATTGAAGTTGTGACCCTTTGAAAGCAAATCCTTGCGTCTGTGTCACGTTTTCAAATTGCAAAAGGTGCAGTATGGTTTTGACTGGAAAGTAATCTTTTCACCCTTTATTTGAGGAATAACAATATAATCCATGGTAATTATTCTTCTGATCTAGTACGATCTTAATGGTGCTAGGGTCATGATCGATATCTTCTCACTTTGTGGTTCTTGCGCAAAACACTATACTATGCCAAATGGATTGCGAGCTTACAGCTCTGAGGTGAGACTATCGCTACCGTACCGTTCACTTTTCTGATGGGTGTTGGGAAACGAATAGGACGTCATTTTGTTGGAAGGACATTAGTTCGATGCGAAATAAACTGACGATTCGATTTATTATTATATATTGGAAATATTACACTGAATATTAGAGAATTATAGGATCAAACAGACAGGTGTTTTGCCACCTTTTAGCTACTCAGGGGACTACCGTATTCTATGTGTTGTGAATATATAGGAAGATTCGACATGTGACCGCGCGGTTTCGTCCCTTCAGGACTCATTAGGCATGCTTCACTGGCTACAGTTTTTTTTTTCATTATATTTTATAAAAAAATAACTTATTTTTATAAAGCATAATATAGTGAACGGATTTTTTTTAACTAAGCCAACGTCATAATTATTTCGTACGAGTATTACACGACTGCTGATAACTAATGTACTGTAATATTTGTACTGTGAAGATTAAACGTAGAAAAAATGGAGTTTATATCACTTGTAGAATGTCATGATATAGGGATGCATATAGCATCTACCACATTTTCGTGCCACTTTGAAACATAGTGTAAACGTTGGAATAGACTGATCAGTTGAGTGATACCTTAATATGTTACTTTATGTGTTTGATTCATCTCTGAATCAACTTGATAATCATAAATATTTAAGTTTGTAACAACCTTACCTGGAAAGTTTACATCATGACTCTGATCCTTATTAGAAGCACTTTAAATTAACCAACCCACAGGAAAGAGTAAAATCTCAACTGTTTTAGGAGAAACGCAACACAATAGTACGTAATGAGTTTTCTTCCTTCCCTCGAAGTTTACATTTCATAATCGATTAATCATAAAATCGTCGATTATTTTACCTCTCTTTTCCAAGTATACTTAATGTGTAGTCTGCTGCATTGGAGACTGAAAAGGTTAATATAAAGTATGGATTAAAAGTTTGCATGTTGATTAGAGTTTTTTTTCCCGAGTACGTTGCACTTAGAAATGAATTGCTTGCGTGAATGTGATGTACTGGAAAGGCATATTATTATAGGACGTAGAAGAATACTTCATGTCATATATGCCTACTTGTCCGTCTTACTACGTAGCAATTATATAGCTGAAACAAGTGGTCCAGAAATATCCATCACATGTTGCTATTGCATTTGGGTAGGCTATTGTGCAAACACAAAAGCAGTGAATCATAAATGTTTTATTTTCTGTAATTCGTATTTGTTCTTATCAGAAAAAGGGCGAGTTGAGCTGTTATTAAATCTCAAGTGTATTACTTGACAATAAAAAGTGGCAGTTGTAAAGTTGATCTGGAATAATTAATGTGTACTTTTCAATTTACAGCCTCTCTTCTTCCTAAAGCTATAAATCTCATGTTACATTGATATTACAAAATGATTTAATGCGAAAAATGCGTCGCTGAAATTGGAGATTTATGAATATAATAAATTTTTCTTCTCTTTTGTCATGAAGCATATCTTTATTTCATGTTGTAAAAAGTTATGTTTGATTTTGTAAAAGCACAAAAAGATCGAAACGTAATGACTGTAGAATCCAACGATGAATTTACTTTTTTTTATTTTTTTTTATTGCAGCTCTATTAAATACACGAGCTTAATACTTTAAAGGAATATACACAGACACAGCCGAGGGCATCAAAAAAGATGTAGACTTAGCAGTCACCAGATGGGAATGATATAGAATTATAAATTGTAATTTTGAATCTAGAATACTCCATGCTTTGTATTGATAACGTACAGCACTAATATTCCATATTGAATGGTATTTAAAACGATCAAAAGACCCGCAGCAGAAATTAATTGCATTTTTACTAGAATCAAGGCCGCAACTGTCTCTTCCGGGTAGGGCATGAATCCTGATAAGTAATCATGGTTTGTGCTATTTTTAATATAAAGTCGAACTACTTTCAATGCAAAATGGTAATGTAAAATGGGCTTACTTTTCAGTATTCATCCGCTACCCGGGTGAAGGAAAAATCAAGGCCAAAATGCCATTTGAAATCACTGTTTTAACTTTTTATATTTGTACACCACCTAAAAATTGCTTCAGTAACTTCAGCAAATCCGATAAACAATAAAATTAATGAATCCAAATTCAATTCGCGTAAGTTGACAATTCATACGTAATAAATGATACTGAGTAGATAATAAAGTGTATTATATCGTTAAATGCTAAAATATTTAAATTGCAAATGTACACGTGATGTGATTTGTTTGTGTAATGAAGTTGTTATCCAATCCAAGGTTGGTTATTGTGGTAATGTACAAGTGATTGTTTGCAATGTTGGCATGTTTCCATCGTGGTTCGTTGAATGCTTTTCATTCCATTCTAGCGCACTTCTACTACAGTATTTCCTTACTCACGCGGCGGTGTATATATATAACTATTTGTACAGTTCTATATTTGGGACAATGCGTTGACTCGTTGGGAATGAAACTTCTACCGCAGCTTGCCTTTTTTGTATTCAAATGTTGAGTTTTCTCAAGTTGGAACCTCAAGTTAGAAATCTCTCTTTGGCCCCTGTAAAGTAGAAAGGCTTGTGAGGAAAGGAGACGCATGGGTTGCATATAGTGTTAGGTGTCAATGGGCTGCTATGGAAAGGAAAACAGATTTCGGTGGGGATGGTTGTTTTTCTTGGTCGAAGTTTAATATTCTGTTAGTTTGGGTTAACGGGAAAATGAAATGTATTTAGTTTCTCAAGTGCATTGTGAAAATTCATTGTGTCAGCAAAGACTGCATTTCAGCGAATTAATAATACCAGGAGTGATCACTCCTGATAATACTAAGTTTGCAAAACTGTTTTACGAGCTAAACGTGCTTTTGATGAAGTAACAAAAATAAGGACATTATGTGCGGTTAATGTTAAACGACTCTATTTAAAGTATACATTTGTTATAAAGAGATCAATGATTGAGTATTAGATTATTTCTTTGTGAAAGTATTAAAATATTGCAGTGATAATAAATATTGTATTAAATGAAAATAACTGGCAGCAACACTTATTGATAATAATAGTGTAAAAGATAAATTGAACGAAAGTAAACCACTTGAAAAGAAAAAGTCAATTACAACTAAATAATCTGCTTGAAAACTTCCAATGAAACAATATAATACAATGAAGAAAAAAACATTAAAATCCGTTAAACTGGAATCTAGGTTTGCATATACACTAAATAAATAGGATTTGTAATATTATGATCGCTTTTATTTTAATCCCTCCATATAATATGACTGCATGATGATGAGTATGTGTAAATGAAATCTCCATTGTGAAGGTGTCCGTTGGAGGTTTAACACTGACATCATATCCAAAGTGGATTTTCCCACGTAATCTGCTTATATCACCGCTCTTTTGTCTCTCTCTATATAGAACATAACTTCCATTGAGTGAGACTTCGCTTGTATTGGGGAAAGTAATTACTCTTCTACATGGGGAAAAGATCAAAATGGACTTAAAAATGTGGAACAGACATTTTTCTCTTTTGTGTTGTTACAGCTTCAATCATGTACAATGATGGTCGCTATTATGAGGAGGGAAAGAGTACTTTGCAGTTTTTACAGTTTTTTTTAATTGTTTTAATGGTGTTTGTTTATAAATTAGGTACTTAAAATAATTCAGTTCTCAGTCCTTGTTTTCTTCGTCAGTTTTAATTTCATGGTAGTAATAAATGTATTTTCAAATGTATATTTAAATGTGCAAAATGTATTTTAAATGTACAGATTGTATTTTCAATTGTACAGAATGTATTTTTAAATGTCAATTTATTTAATTTTATCAATAAGGATTAGTGGATAAAACGTTTCTAAATCGTTAAGCTTATCTTTTACGATTTGTCTCATTGAGTATGAAGGTATAGAAATACGTGCTCTTTCGTAGTACGATTTTCTGTCGAAAGTGCGTTTTGAAGTGATATTAAAAGCTGCTCAAACTCTTGAAGTGTATATATGCATGTACCTTTCTAACTTTATCAACTTCGTAAATTGTCGGTCTTAAAAGTTACTCTAGCAACTATATAAGTTAGAAAGTCGTTTTCTTTCATCTAATGTATTATAGCTCACTACGGAGTGGGGATTTTCTTCATGTTTGCTATTAGCAGGATCAAAATAATGTTCTCAAGCAAATTAGAACTCGAAGATTAAATTAGCAAACGTTAAACAAAACCTGCATTTGAACAACACTTGTAATTTGTTCAAGTATAAACTAGTTCTATTAACAAGGAAATATTCCAATATGTTTCGATACATTGAAGCAAAATGTGTTGCTCCAATTTCTGACGTAACTCTAATATTATATAAATCAATAGTTGCTGCAGTAAAAAGCTTTCCGTGTTTGGAGTTATATATTACAGTGAATTTCCAATATTTTTCTTTGTGTAACACCACTTGAACATTTATAATAGTTCTGTACATGACACATCTAAAGCAATCAATTCTTCCCATGTAGTAGCAACATTGCCTCGCCTTGGGAACACTAGAATGAATGACAATACCATTTGAAATCCATATAGTCTTAACTGCACTATTAATATGGCTTTTCAATTATTATTGCATTACGTAAAACTACGATTATTGTCAAGGACAGACTTTGTTAACGAATCAAATTAACTCAAATTCATTTCTGAATGAAGTAGAGCTGATGAAAAGCTTTCCTACTTTCTATGCAAATTTAAGTTTTCTTTCATATTTTCATCTTGCAGTACTATCAGTGAAACTGCTGTTATGGAGAAGTCATCTGCATTTACGGTGGAAAATTCATTACCTCCTTTATTGTTGATGAATTACGAGGGAAAAAAATACGTGCATTACATGAGTACGGTACTCTAACATGCAGTAGTACTGATCTACTGAAGCAGGGTATTTTGCAATTGAAAAGTTTATTTTCATAACAATATTCAATCAATTAGTCCTTGATTCAGTAACAGGTCAAGAATGAGTATATTAGTGTCATATTATTTGCAATGTTATAATCGGATTATTTTTGTATTGCATCGTATACTTTACGAAGATATGTGATACCATTTTTAGTATTTTTTTTGGCAGGTTTCGAAATATCAATATATTTTGCATCCTTCCTGTATATTACATTAGTAGCATTTCTGTAGTTTGCATATAAAATAAAATTACATATTTTATTGTTGTTCTCAATTCTTCTCATTCTTATTCAACTGTGATGGCGTTGGACATTTGACTTCTTGATGCCAACATTTCACGTTAACAACCACATTGATTTTTAATAAAACTTAACTTTATAACCAAATACATAATTATATTAGTTTGTGTGATGGTAGCGTTAACTTTTTGTTTAGTTTAAAACTTTCAGCTGCAGTAAATGCTTCACGCAACACAGATTCCACAATTCTAAATGATATAGAGTGAAGATTAGTATAACACCAGTATTATCTGCATTCTACAATTATAAATTAAAATAAAATGCTAAGCAATTCCTCTGAGTTTAAAGAACATTTTCAGATTGAAATATTCTTGCACCGTTAAATTTTATCGTGGAAAAAATTGATTTATTCGAACTTAAGATGATTATGTAATTATTTTTTTAGGTTTGAAATAACACAGTACTGTACTTGTGAATTGTCATTTATAATTTTGTTTAAATATTAGTGTTAATGAATCTTCTTTATCTTTTTATTTTATTATTGTTGATAATCTATCCATTGAGATGTGTACTGTATTAACCTGGTCGTTTGTATAGAAAATCAGAAATATCCGAGAAGTTTCGTATAACCTGAATTCAAAGCTGATTAGTACAAAAGTTTTAATGATAGAATCTGAAGTTTCACCAACCTTATTGGGATTGCGAATAACAAATGATCTGCTTTACAATGCTTCCATTTCGTGTGTGGAATAGACTGTTGGTCTTCATTCATTTTCCAAATCTGGTTTGCACTACAACTTCACTTCCGATGAAGAAGTGGTTAAACGCAGAAGTAACTACAATGCACTGCTACATACAAAATTTAATACCTTTTTAAGCTTTCACTGATTTTCAGCAAAGTGTACTGTATACTCACTAGTCCTCACTACTGATTGGTTTACCCGCTATAAATAAATGTCGGTTGACAATGACTCTTTTGTGTTCTAGAATGATTAAAGATATCTCTTGTAATGAGAATTACAATGTAGATGGAAAACAGTGATGCTGATTAAGTAAGACGGAATTAAATTATTTTTAAGCTGAATGAGAAGGAAATATTTTTTATACGAACTCTATTTTTTAAAGAAAATGATCTATGTACGTAGCTGCAGTAACAATTCATAATCTATTTATTTCAGAGGAATTATTTTGTCTAATATCAAAAGAATTTCAAATACAAATCTTCTTTGATTTTAGTAATAAAGAATAAATGGTTAATTTAAATCCATATTGATTATTGTTGCTTTTTAAGTTAGAAATTAAAGTGGCGCTCTAAGTTATTCTTGGTTTCAAATTGTTTTTAACCCTTGTAATATAGCAAGTTTTAAACGTTTAAAAATTTTCGTAGTTACTTACAAAGAAAAGAATGAAGATCTTGGCGCCAATGGATTTAAATACAAAATTATTTATTGTTTTCTATCATATAGAAATAACTTTAGTATCGTATACGATGCCATTCTTTTGTTAAATTTTTTCATAATGGAAATTAGCGACTTATGACGTACACAGAATAAATTGAAAGAAATTGCAAGTTATAATGCAAAAAATTAAAATTCTCCTCTAGCCTAATATAAAACTATCGACTTTTTTATATATGCATTTTTTTTTTATCTTGAGTGCACACAGAGCGAGGGCAGCAAACTCACTAAAGTAATCCCATTTTTTCATTTGTGAGGAGGAAGAAGCGAATTAATGGTAGTGTTTAATTTTCAGTTCCCCATATATACGCGCTCTTTTTCTATATGTATATATACGATATGATGTGATGATGGTCTGTCCTGGAAGAAAAGTGATAATTCAATCTCCTCTATGCAAATCACTCTGCAATGAAAAGTAGAGTGAAATATTCTGCTGGTTTCTAAGCATTTGATAGTCCTCCCCCTCTCACCGCCTCTCCTCTCTTTCAATAAGAGCTCCTTCACGTGTGATTTCATTTTTCTCTTAAACGAAGATTGATGAAACTTGCTGGAAAGGAGGGAAAAAAAGGACTTTGCATGAATACGTTTACTGCTGTAGTGATCTAGCATAATGTGCTATTAGTTGTTCTTCAAACATCTTTTGGTAGCAGAACAAAAACTTAAAGATAATGCTCCTTTATTGTCTGCCTTGTTTTATCTTTCATTCCTTTTTCATTTTATTTATAGCAAGCTGAATCTTTAAGAAGCTGCGTTTGTTTGGCGAAGATAAGACTGCTATAAATTATAATACATATTTTGCGAGAGTTGTAGAATAATAATTTAGAATGGAAAAACAGTTGCTTTTTCAATAAAAGGGATGAAGATATTTTTGCGCTATTTATATGGTAAAAAGCGCTCTGGCAGTGAAAGTGCAGAGAAAATACATAAATGAAGATTTTTAAATAGGAGCTTTCTAATTTTTCCTTACGCTATAGTATCCTAAAAATCTCCTTCGTTCTTACTTTATTTTAATTTATCAAAGTAATCCCACTATCATTTTCGTTATCATTTAATCAACGATGTGCAAATACAGTGCTTATTAAATCAATTCCAATGAAAAATTAAAGCAGTTGCATATCTTCTACTGTATTTCTTAAATTTGTTTTCCATGGAATTGGGAAATACGAAATGAATGTGTCATTTCCGGTTGTTGAAATTTAAAATATTCACATTTCCGATTCCATAACCGTCACTCTGTTGAAATGTGTCTGATCTTGTGAGAGCAGCAGGGAAAAATATTGATTTAAATGTAGTCCTGAGGGGCATATTTCAAACGGTTTGAAATATCAGAGGAGTGGAAAGAGTTAAACTTAAAGGCTGTTGCTATTGGCAAGGAAACACGTGGTAGAGAATTCATGCTTTTGGCAAAAGGTGACACGAGAAGATGTGCTTCTTTAGGAACAGGGGAAAAAAGTGGTCGGATATTTGAAGAAGGTCGTTTAATACATTGTGTTAACAGTGAGAGTTTGTTTAGTTTGTCAAAATAAGTGGTTGAGATTGTAACTGGGGTTGGAATTTTCGAAATTTCTTGAGAGAAATATCCAAGTATTTTACACATTTAAACTCGTACTTAAAATTTCTCAAAGAATTTCATAGACCTACTTTGAATAATATTTTCACAAAAGATCTGGTTTTATAATGCGATATTTACATGGGAATGTTGCGTAAAAATTTGTTAAATAAATATTACTGAAAAATCAACGATTTATTAATAAAGTATGAAAGAATTGAAACTCTTCCTGAAGAATCTATACCAGTGATCTTTTGTG
>JAQFYR010001496.1:0-10043 GCA_034694985.1 Campodea silvestrii
GGAGAACAAAGTGACTGCCTCCTTATGGAAGGGCTAATAGGAAATTGCTTTTGAAATGAAGAATTAGGCTCCGAAATACATCAATCAACATCAACAAAATAATTTCTCTTTGTCAAGTGTAACTAAGAAAATAAAGTAATTCCAAGACTAAAAAAATAAGTTTCTGATTTGCCGACAACTCCGGAAATACATTTCCCTGAAAAATCCAAAATACCATACGTATTCAGAACTTCATAATCACCCAAATCCTGCTTAAACGGCATCGTAATTCTGAAATCACGGAAAATTCCAAATATATTGTAAAACTATGTTGAGTGTAAGACCGACTAAATGTTGAGTCTGCATCACACCGTATGTTGAAATTAGTCCTGACGCAGTATTATTGCCACCCAGTGATGCCTCCCATTGTTGAAGCTCTTCTTCAGATGAACAGTAAAGTGTTGGATCACAGGGGGCCTCAGGACATTCTGAGGAGGATTCCAGTAAACAGATGAGGCCCTCTTGGCAGGAATGACCGATGCAACCTGTAAGTAGTATAAGAGTAATGTTAGCGTAATTGAGAATTGTGAAGCATGTAATATTATAATTATTACGTTCGGAAGGATCATTGTTTAATTAAATGGACACATTTATGTAGTGACTAATTCTTCTACTTTTTTCATTTCCAACTATAATTTCAGCTTTAAGCCAAGTACTATTTAGTTCTAAGAGGTAGTTGGGAACCTATAATGTTAAGACGCAGTCCCAAAACAGAGTGTAGTGCTGGCTTATAGTGAGAAAGTGTAACATCCAACTGGTAGGTATTTTCACGTTTATTCAAATTCTCTCCTAGTAAGTTATTTAAAAAAAAGCTTTAAAGGTTACCTCTGTATAATGGAATATAAGGTATCTATTTTCGAAATTTAAAATTGGTCAGAAATACATTGGGCACAACTTTAGGCTGTTTTAAAAAAAATTCGCTATAGCAGGAAATTTTACTCGCTCGCAGCTTTTACTGGAACAAGGTGTTTTGAGAATATACCTTGAATGTGGATTCCGAACAACAGAGATACAGTATTATTCACATGATCTTTTGGTTATAAGCACACAATGTAGCCGGATAATAAAAGGTGAAGGCAATTAGTGATATAAATGTGTGAAATATAGAAGGATTCGAACCCTAACAACGACACCATTTCACACTAGAGACAAACATGCTAACTATACTGAGTCACAACGGTCGCTAATTTCCTTGTCACTGTTACTAACCGTTTGTTGTCATAAACGGTTATGTATCAAAACATAAGGTTTTTTCATTATCGGAACGGGAGAATATCCGATAGCTTTGTGAGCTGATTTCTCGGCAACGGATACTCGCATATCTAAAAATTTTATATCGCTGCCTTCATCTTGTAGTTTACTTTAAATTCTACTATGTTAATAATATTGGTATACCTTTCACCAGAGTAGTATGACATCAGAAAAGAACACTAAAGTAATGATTTATTGAGTCCGTTAAAGTTATATTTTCAGAGCCGAATGATTTCATTTGGTTTTTGGTGTCATACGGCAGGAGTGAATTTTTTTTTAGATATTTTTGATAGATCAAATATATTATTGCCAACTTCACGGAGAAGCCAGCCATGTAAAATTTTTAGATATGCGAGTATCAGTTGAGGATAAATCAGCTCTCAAAGCTATCGGATATTCTCCCGTTCCGATAACGAAAAAACCTTATGCAGCGAGGGTGAAATTTTTTACGTTTTTTAGTCAAAATTTGCTGATTTAAAGGATTTCTTATTTTTTTAGTTCTTTTTCTTCCTATTTTTACTTCTACATGGCAAAAACCATAGCTCACCAGGGACAAATGTACATCAAATCATGAAATTTAGGAAAACCTGTAAGAAATGATCCACAAGCGAAGCGACGGAGAATTTTTTTTACTTTTTTGAGCAAAATATGCAGAATTATGGCATAGTTGGTCTTCCAAGGTGGGGTTAACCGTCGTACCCCCCCTTACGTACGCCACCGGAACGTAGGTGGCAAATCATCTGATCAATGAATTTTCAGAGGTTTATACTTTATAATTTTACATTTATTGTGATTTCTGCTGGATGTTGACGTTATTTTCTTGTTTCTTGACATTTTGATCTTTCCTCACATTTTGTTGTCTTTAAGATCTCTCGCACGAGAAAAAATTATATTATTGACTTTGTCGCTCCCACACTGAGAAGAAATATTAAAGAAAATCGGAAAATCTTTCGGCAAATTCATTAACGTAATATGTTTCGTTGTATCCAATATCATTGAAATATAGAGCTACATCTGGAAGGCTTTTATTCGATGGCATTGTATATATAGCAATCGATAGCTATCGTTGCTTCACTTTGATTGGCATCATTTCTTAAAATTGAAACCCGTGTTCATTTTCAAGTTGTCGAAATTGGGCAACATCAAATCAGCTGGTCGATTTTAATTGATAATAATGCTTCAACTAGCGATCCGATGCTAGGAAACATGTATTTTAAACTTACTTCATGTGAGTCCTTATTGGAACGTGAAAAAAAGTATGGATGGACTTATACCCTTTTGTCAGAAAACCACCGAATTCTTGTGGGGGGGGGGATGCATTTTGCGCTACGCCACTGGTATTATTTACTGGAAATATGATTTGATAAGTAGCATTTTTTTTTTCGGATAACATTTTGTTTCTAAATTCAAGTCATTTTCATATCCAGCATGGTGTCTATAATTGTCTAACTTCAAAATACGTCTTCAAAATGCATACAACGTAGTTACAATTGTATTAAAATATACGGCAGCATGGTAATTCGTTTAAATGGAGTTACAACATTGTAGCACTAAAAAAACACCGCCTTTTGGAGTTACGACAAAGTCCAACTGTGTGACTCTGAGGGGTCTCTGCTGGATGCAGTGTAGTTGTAACTACGGGAGTTAGACCGTTGGAAAGAGTGTCGAAAATACAATATACTCTACAGGATATTTTCAAAAATCCCAAAAAATGGAGTTATATAATGTAGTACTCAGTCATCAACAAGTGGTGGGCATATCTATATTATGTCGAATTTTCTCAATTATGACTTTTTCCAATTTTGAGTTCTCCCAGTTATGAGCATTTCCAGTAGATTGCGTTTCCGTTATGACCTATTACAATTATGATCATTTCCAATTATGACTTTTTCCAGTTATGAGCTCTTCCCATTATGAGTACATCCAGTCACTTACATGAATTATGATTTGTTCCATTTATGAGCTCTTCAGATTATGAGTACTTCCACTTATGAACAATTCAAATTATGAGCAGTTCCAGTCACCTGCTTTACTCGTTATGACTTGTTCCAATTATGAGTTCTTCAGATTCGGACTTCTTCCAGTTATGAACTGTTCCGATTATGACCAGTTCCAGTCACTTGTCCTATCTATTATGACTTCTTCCAATTATGAGCTCTTCAGATTAGGACTTCTTCCAGTTATGAACTTCTCAGATTATGTGCACTTCCACTTATGAGCAAATCAGATTATGACTTCTTCAATTTCGGAGTTCGTATATTAGGTGCTCTTCCAATTATGACTTCTGGAATTAGGTGCTCTTCAGGCGACCCCTTTGATCTAGAGAATGAAAAAATTTGCCCTCGCTTCGCTCGGCCAAATCTTATGCTTATTCTGGGTTATTTATCGAAGGTACCTTATACTTTGAGTGGCACCAACACAGGGCATGGAGGGAGCAACTCGAGACCCTTCCTCCCCCCGTCAGACAAATTCATCGCGAAAATTAAGAAGGAAAATGACAAAAAAAGTTTGAAAAATGTGAAAATTTTGTTGAAATTTCTAAAAAGTCACATTAAACTAGACATTTTGCACTAAAAACGTCTAAATTTTTGCCCTCGCTTCGCTCGGCCATGGCTTTACTTTATTATCTAGATTGTGACATTGTTTGCTTCCGCACGCACGGGTGACGGGTTTGCTTCAGTGTTTAAATATGTTGGGGCCGCAATGATATTATTACTGTTTTGAAATTAATATTTGTGTTACCGGAATATTAGTGTAACATTTTACAGCCCCCCGTTGGGCATCATTTACAGTTTTACACCTTCGTCTGCAAAATTGGACCTCTGACGAAAACCTCTCTCAAATTTTCAATCAAAATTGACCACTGCGCGTGTGTTTATGCATAATTAATTTATGGCTGCTTTCTGCTTACATTCTTTAATTTTTATTGGCTGTTTCACTGGATCTCTCTGTTTTATTATAATTATTTTTCGAAGTAATATTCGATATGTGAACTGTACATTTATTTTTATGTAAATAAAATTAGAATCTGTGTTTAACTGAAATATTTCGATTGATTCATTGACATAATATATTTACACTAGTCCCTATAACAGGATCAGAATCTTTTTGTCAATATAATTGTATGTAGGCTATATAAAAGCACCAACTGCACCCATTGACTTTTTCAAAAGTCGGCGCCCATGCGAGTGAGTACAAATTAGCAAAACCATATTTGTAATAAGGGGGCCCACTACTCAAAGCTCGCCTCCGGGCCCTCTAATTTGTAGCTACGCCACTGATACTGTATCTCTGTTTGAAAACAAATCGTTTGAGATTGAACATGTGAGATTTTACAGCGTCGTATAATGGCTCAAAAGAATATAAAGGTTCTTTATTGTTAATGCTCATGAACTGTGATTCGAAAATCGTGCTTATATTTAATATTTTATATAAAATTCGCTTTAAATGGATGTTACCAGACAAATGTTCGAGATTGAACCAATCACTCTCCTCAGGGTTACAACTATAAATATGGCCCAAAAGAATGTTGTGTTGTCGCAGATCTGACTTGTGAGTATATAGGAGTATCGATAATGCGTGGAAATTTGAAGTTCATGAACTCTGATTCCGGAATCTTTAAAATTGTATTTTATCTAATTCGTTTATTTTTCTGTATTGCCGAACAAACACTAAAACACGCAACGATTGCCATAAGATTTTTCCGAAACCTTACGCAAAATATAGGTGTATATTATCATAACAACATTCATTGCGTATTCAAGGAAATTTCAGTGAGGTTACTGACTTACTGTAACGTCAAAATATTTATGCGTGATCCTTTTATTATTATTATATTTTTCGACTATGTGTGATATTTTTTTATTATTATATTTTTAAGCAAGCTCAAAATCGTTTTCAGAGGTATTATACGACTCAATTTATGACTACTTTATATTATGAGTATCGGAAGAAGTTTAACAAGGATATTTTCGTTTCCGAATATCCTTGTATAATATTATTCTTGGTCGATCCTTACTAGTATAAATGAAACCCGTTATAACTTTTTAAATAATTATTTTGTCTTTTTTAATGGCTTCTACTGTATTGAAACTATAAAGTTGCCATTTATCACTAAATTATTTTCGTACGATAATTTCTTTTTATGGACATATATATATATATATATATATATATATATATATATATATATATATAGTCTGGAACGCGTAAATCGACCAGTTTGTTTTTCCAAAGTAGTGTTAGCTTTGCAATGTCATCACTAGCATTATTATTCATCCCAGCACTAACATGTTTTTGCTATCAATCAATTGTATTGTAGGCTATAGATTGTACAAAATTTGGGTTTTTGGAAGTAGTGATAATCCAACAATATAATAATATATCATAACTTTAGATGCCATGACGCCGATAGTTATCCGAAGTTAATTTATTTTAATATATTGCCAAGAATACTGGGTTATATTTTTTTATTAATTACTATATTACTCTACATTACATTCATTATGCATAATTTCTACATTAAAATACTCACATACATTCAGCCTCTTGCAATACATAAATTATTTCTTAATACTCTTATTTGCAACGACCCTTTCGCAATGCTTTCTTTGCAATTATTCAAGTTCAATGTTGAACTCACATGATTCTGTTTTCGGCGGAGCAATGTGAACAAAGTGTTTTCAGCACATAGTGATAGATGCGTGATACAAATTCATAGATTTAAGCCAGTGCTGAATCGGTACAACGTGCACAGTAGGGATGCCGTCGATCCAATCTGAAAGTTCGAGATCGGATCGCATCGCTCGAAAAGTCGATCCGATCTCGATCTGGATTGTTTCAACACGATCCGATCTCGATCTGAGGCATTCGATCTCGAACTTTTTTCGATCATGATAGATAATTTAATAATGCCGCTGTTTAGTTTCGTACATCTTCACAGTTCAAAACTTCAAGTGGAAAACTCCATAAAAGAGTTGAGAAACTAAATTTGATACCGTCGATCCCGATCTGAGATCGGATCGCCCAAAAATCGATCCGCTCTCGATCTCGATCTAAATTGTTTTAACACGATCCGATCTCGATCTTTGGTTACAGATCGGATCGGATCGATCGACGGCAACACTATTCGTTTTACATATTAGTCTGTTCTCTGTCGTAATGGGACCAACAAATAACATTAGTATGGACTGATTTTTTTTTTCTTTTTATTCAAAATCAAAAAGATTTTGTCATGATTAAAGTGCCTTTCATGCATATATATTTTGGAGTTTTACAATGTGGGTATATCAGACATACTGTAATGTGGACTGTTCACTCGGCATCACTTTGAACGACAGTATGCAACACACAGCAAAATCGATGTATTGTTCATCATTCTATATGGTTAGTGTGTTGTAATTCTTATCGAAAGTGAAATCATATGTGATTTTGAAACTATATTGTTACAATGAATGGAAACCAAGAAATACGTCCTCAATGAAAATCAACCATATTCGGAATGGAAAGAATATTTATTCGGTTTTATTATTTTAACTTTCAATAGTTACAACTCGATTTCTTAGGGGACTGATAAAACAAATAGTCAAGAACTTTCTACGAAAAATAAACACTGGCGGAATTTTATACAGAATTACCTGATTGAAAACTGACTAATCTTTTATAACACTTGCCAATTGATTCCCAGTAACAACAAAAACTGTCCATTTATTATTATCAAGAATATACAGTAAAACAATGCATTTGACCATTCAAATGTATTAGGGGTTTAAATATCACCCTGGTAGAGGCTCACGATTCTAATAAAATTTCAATCTACTCTAAACATGTTGATCATTTTAGATGGTAGACTGTAAAATAATATACTCTAATAGTAGCTACGGGTAGAAACAAAACGTGATTAACATTTTAGTTATACATACCACAGGGTATTCAGGGTTATTCATTTTGAATATAATTATTTTGCTGAATTCTGTAGAATTGACGAATTTAATACAAATTGAATGATCCTTTTTTATCAACATTATGTGTAACTTTTCTATTATGATAATCGAAACGTGACAAAGGAAGTGTTAGAGTAATTTAACCAAGAACAGTAATGTGAACGTGTGGAGGACATTGACGTTTTCAAACTATAAATATTATATCCGTCATTGTTAGGACACACTTTTATAAAATATATATAGTACCAATTACTGTATTAAACATTTGGAATAATTTCAGTAATACAAGAATCTAAAATTATAAAAATTTATCACAAATATGACATGCTAGATTTAGTAAATGATATATAGATAATTTGATTTCTGATTTTTCAGAGTAATAATATTGTGCCAATCGTTTTAATACACTTAACATTGGATTTTGAGTTACAGTGTAAAGTAATTTTTATGAGACGGTTATGAGTGTCCGATGTTCGCATATTGTTAATTGTTATTGTTTACTTTATGAATCAAATGTTGTAGTGTGTGGTAGCACAAACTGGAATGCATAGTACCTCATTCATTATATGTTTTTTAAGGATTTAGTGTAGGCTATACACAATTTTTACACATAACATGACTGTTTATAAACTTGATTTGCGAAGTTCCAAGACATCATGTGAAAATTCTAACAAAAAATTGTAGCTAAAATTAAAAAAAAAAAAAAAAAAAAAAAAAAAAATGGTTTGATACCCAACATTTTCACACCGACGACTGTTAATTTCTGGTGAGACAGTTTAGCATAGTATGTTTTAAAGCCTTAAATGATATATAGTGACATTAATATATTACCAGACGTTTTTTTAATTCTTTTAATAATTACGTGTTAAGAGATTGCCGGAGTTGATTAGTATTTTTTATTTTATTAGTTGTGTTGGCGTCCCTGATTAGTGATGAAGACCTCCTTGGCAATGGACAGCGATTTCTCTTCTGTTGTTTTATACGAATTTTTATGGAATTATTCAACCATATGCTACAGTATTGTTAGGTAAAGTTTAACCTATCTTTTGTGTATATTTTTTTGTTTTTCTAGTTGGTTTTGAATTAATAATAAGTTTGTTTACGATACGATTCTTTGGTGTTTTCTTACCTAGTGTTGCTGTCAATATAATACACCATTATTGGAAACTAGTTTATTTGATTTTATAAGAACATTGGACAACTTACTATCTTTGCCAATATATTGATACAGCAAACAAGCACTTGTACTTAAAAACGAACACTGGTAGAATTTTAAATCGAATTCCCTTTGTAAAAATATGGGATTGGTTTATCTAATCGTTCAAAAATATAATTGTTTATTATGATCAAGAATTTGACCGTTCCATGTAATTGACCGTTCGATGGTGTTAAAATAGCTAACAATTCAATTTAATATCACTAACCAGATAAATGTGGTTTTCTGCATCCGGGAAATATGTTTCACAAGAATCAATATACTATTAAAATAGATGTAAAACATTTGAAGAAAAATCCGCCTTATCATAGTTCTTCTCCTTTATTCACTTATTTAAATACGACATGTTTCAACTTTAGAAAAGTCATTCTTAAGTCACATAAAGTGAACATTTTGATGAAATGTGCTACTAATATAATCTAAACAAGTATAATAAAAACAACCAAGCAACTGCTAATTCTATTCTTTCTTTCTCCACCTTCACCTTCAAATTTTGCTGTTTATATACTTCCATAATGCTTCGGCAAAGCGACTGGTTTAATCGGATTTAATAATAAATGGAACTAGAAGAACTTAGTTTAAATAGAAGTAAAACTTCTCAAGAAAAATCCGCCTCTAATAAACTGAAAAAAGTCTCTAATACACTGAACGTATTTGAATATGTAGTTCCTCATGCAGTTCGAGTTTCGGTCTTTAAATCAAATTCCTTATTTGGACAATTTAGCAATAAATTAAGGAATGATTCAACAATTCGTCGCCCACATGACATAGGGGCGCATCTCAGTTTTTGAAGTATTGAGGAAATATAGTAACTTCTTTTTCAAAGTTAACTCCGGAAAGCATTGTGAAAATAATCTAAGTTATTGTATGATATTCACCTGAACTCCACCATAAACCTAAATGTGACCTGCACTGACCCACAC
This sequence comes from Campodea silvestrii, assembly GCA_034694985.1. Classification (NCBI taxonomy): domain Eukaryota; kingdom Metazoa; phylum Arthropoda; class Diplura; order Rhabdura; family Campodeidae; genus Campodea; species Campodea silvestrii. The sequence goes on from JAQFYR010001496.1 coordinate 9,372, forward strand.
ATCAACTCCACTGGACTCTACGACTAAGAGAACTGTGGGTATGCCGTATACGGAACACTAACTGTGGCTAAAAGTTCATTTCGAAGGTAAGCTCCAGGGGGCAAGATGTTTGCAATATTGGTAAACAAGAATTTGTCAATGGGAGGAGTGAATTTTAATATTAACCTGCTTGACTTGTTTATGACATCCTTTCTTCAACCCCTATCTTATTTTGGTAAAATGAAGAACACAAAGTAAATTTTCTTTCGGGTTGACAACAAAATACCCAAAGTTGACAACAAAAATACAAAAACATTAGCTTTTTAGTAAGAAAACAGACGCCTGTTTTTTATATTAATTTTGGAATATGCATGACCGCTCGGGGTAAGTCACTGGTCCAAGTGGTCTACACCTGCCCTCCGTTCTCCACTGTATTCCAGTGAACTCCATATGAACCCTGTTGACCTCCGTGTAAACTCCAAGAACATCCTTGTTAAGTTCACCGGTCTCCGGGATATTCAGTGCAGCGCCATTTCCACTAACATTAATTTTTCATTATAGTATGACCGAAGACGAGTGGTCACGCGACTGTCGTCTGCTAGCAAGCAAAATTAGGCTATACATAGCCAAAGATATTTAACCATTAGCTGTTCAGACAACTTATTTTAATCTTTGTGTATGCATTTCATACTT
>JAQFYR010001497.1:0-10042 GCA_034694985.1 Campodea silvestrii
CGAATTATATTACATTACAAAATATATAAAGTTAAACACAATATAATAAAGTTAATAAATAAACTAAAGCTAAACACACCTGCAATTTTAAACGGAAGGTATACGGCATTACATGCAGGGAAACACTTAATTCACTAGTTTTATTTACTTATACTTTAATCAATCGATGCCATATCTGGTAACCCCGCAGATAAATATCTTCAGAAGAAATAATTTAGACAATAGAGTGTTTTGGAAAACTGTCACCATTTATATGACTGAGTTATTATTCTCTCCCAATTACAAAAGTTTTTCCGATAGTTTTACTTTAAATACTCCAAGGATATTATATTTCCTGATCCTACTAATTTCTGTGGATCTTATGTATTTTCTAACACAATCCTCCACTACTGTTGCTATAGGAAACGTTTGTTTTCTGCATCACCCGTGACAACGAGTGGTTGCTTGGTTGCATAACACCTCAGGATGACGTAACAACAACCTCACCTAAAAGCAACAACTCGTTCCGAAGAAGAAAAATCCCATTATAAATTTCCACCGCTGGAAAATCTCGATACTGAAATATTTGGTTCCCAGCAGCATAGAACATCAACAATGTATTGTTTTATCCTTCGATATAAATAAAGTTGGGATTTTATTTTGAAAGATAGCAGGAGCAGCAAATATTGTGGAGCTTTTATTTATTGTCCTGTCATCTGCTGGTATATACGGTGTAGAAAGTCGTGAGGGACAACTCCCCTATCGATGGATTTAGGAACCATACAACACTCAAGCCATCATAAAACATTTTGTACGGTGCTAAATATTAAAGTACATAAAGTTATCATGGTTTTGTTTCATATACTTTGTTGTGGCTTGAATTCCAAAAGGGGCAAATAACTATTGTCTAACGAAACTATGAATGGATAATTTCATTGCGGAAAATTACGTAATTTCAGTGTGCAAAAGTGTAGTAAAACAATTATTTTAGAATAATGATTAAAATTATTAATTTCAGACAGCGTTATAATTAGCATAATAATTATAATAATATGCGTAATAAAAAGCAGTGTGTGTCTTATACTGTACAAGGTATCTCAAAGATTGTGAAAGTGTCCAATATAATTGTCTCTTACTTGTTAGATAGTGAGGGTGGCTCATACAGTCGCCTCATAGATAGTGAAGGTGGCTCATATAATAATATTTATTGTCTCATAGATAGTGAAGGTGCTCAAATAATAAAATTGTCTCATAGATAGTCGAAGTGTCTCACAGATAGTTAGTGAGGATGGCTCATAAAATCGTCTCATAGACAATAAGGGTGGCTGATAATTACAATCGTCTCATAGATAGTGAAGGTGTTTCAAAGGTAGTGAAGGTGTCTCATAGATAGTGAAGGTGTCTCTCTCAAGTCTCATAGATAGTGACATAGATAGTGAAGGTGTCTCTCTCAAGTCTCATAGATAGTGACATAGATAGTGAAGGTGTTTAGCGACCCGAGCGATCTTTGCTGGATGATCGCGAGTTGACTACCTCGAGATGGATCGGATCGTGAAACATATATTAAGATCAAGATCGAGATCGGTTCGAATCTTCGGAAATATGTTCAGAACGAGATCGGGATCGAATCACTCCTTAAGATCGTGTACTGACTGAAATAAAATTATTAAATTAGACCCTCCAAAATAAAATTTTCCTAGGTATAAAATGTTTTTAGCAAATTTTATTACCGAAATATTATAGTCGATCATGCTCGTTTACAAATCGAGACCGAGTGTCCCAGATCGATATGGGATCGTTCTGACAAAGTACATCGAGCTAGAGATCGAGTCGACTTTCTCGAGCGATCCGATCTGATTTGTACCTTTGAGATCGGATCGAGGTATCTCCCTATTATATAAGGGATACCTGCTTTCTTTCAAAAAAAAAATAATAATAAAAAAAAAAAAAATAGGGAAGTGATGCTGCTATTACTAATACGGACGAATACGGATAAATTACAGATTTTTAAATTTGACATCCAAAAAGTGTAAATATTGCAATATATTGTCACCCCATCCAAATCGACTATTTTTGTACTCCTGAAGTTACAAGATTTTTTTTAAAATTAGTTTATATATATGAATGAAATAGTATTTTGTAAATATTTATCAATGATCATATTTCTTCTTACTATCATAATTATCTTTAAAACATGAATGAATTTTTTTAACTTTGGGATTAAAATAGTGACTTGCATCAATATGAAAATATTTATGACATTTGCGGTATGCTGGATGCGAAATGCAACAAAATTGTACAATAATTTTGTCAACGTTTACCTTGTTTCTATTGGTGACAAGAGTTTTATTTTTTACGTGCTGGAAGAACTGAATTTTTTGTGGTAAATTTCCTATTTACACTATTGAAGAAAAATAAATAATTTCTGAAACATTCAGCTTATCAGCTATTTATACCATCCTGTTCTTTTTCAATTTATGAATTTTTGCAAGAACACTGCTTATACTATAATAACATAATGTTATTTTGAAACATAGCTTCATCATAAATTATTCACAAGAAGAATATTTATTAATCAAGTCGGAAATTTGTATTTTACGAAATTCTAATCGCAGTTGACTATATAAGCTGGCATCAGAATTTTCAATTCTCCATTTTTGATTTCGAAAACTTTTCAAATTCGATTCACTCCCTCATTTTACACCGAGTCACCGACGAAACCGATTTCCTATTTTATTGCATTAAAAACCCATCAGACGACCCAAACACTTCTTTTCTACAATATAACTTTTCTTCAAATCAAACAGTAATTCGATCAACTCTTTCAGAACACAATCTTTTCATAATATAAAATCCTCCCTTATTATTATTATTAAATTCGGCTCCAATAATCGTTTTTGAACCAATTGACATCACGCCGAAATGTGGGCGTGGCCAGAACACTTCCTGTTCATTCTCCCCCCTTTGATGACGATGCTGACGTTCAAACACCCCTTTCGGAGAATATAAACAGAATTATTCTGTTGTTGCTATTGACAGCAGACCAGGAACAATTCTATTCAAGATGGCGGGTGCATCTGTTGCTTCATGGGTAAAAAATCAACGGTTTTTTATTCAAGAAAGGTGCTCAAACAGTTAAAAATTTGATTTCTATAACTTTTTATGTGATTTTTCGACAGCCTGTGATTATGTCTTGCATTTAAGTATTTGGTTCTATGTAACTGTTGTCAAGTTTTTGACTTGACATTGTGGCGTTTTTTAAGTGAAAAATAATTCAGGATTCTAAGAAAATGAATGGATAAATTCAATGAATATGAATCCTTTGTTGCCATATAGAGGTTTGAAAGAAAAAATGTTACATGAGTAATTACAAATTTTACCAGTTTTTTATGTAATCCCCTGAAGAAAATTAACCGTATAAAACCAAATCTGTGAATTTAAATTATTATTATTTAAAAAGATGAACAAAAAATATTATCGTTTATTGTAGCAAATACACGGTCAATAACCATAATTTTATTCTGTTTCGAAAGTATTATCAATTATTTGGAGTCTATATATTGAAATGCAAATTGGAACAAATGTGCACCCCCCCCCCTGAAAATACTTTAATTCGTTCTAGTATAGGCAAATTGACTCGAACCTAGAATTTTATGTACAATTTAATACCGATAGTGCTTTTACCCCTTTAATTAATATAGCGATATAAAGCAATAAAGGGGTAAAAGCACTATGATATTTGCTTGAATATTGTCCCCCTTTGTCCATTTGAAATTATAAACTAGAATTTTATGGTTCTAAATTAAAGTATTTTGAATTATATCATTTTGTCTATAATAGGAAGTATATCTCTGAAAACACTGTTTATCGATACCATCACATATCTAACTTTGCCGGAACATTTATATATACTCTTCATAAATTATAAGGTTTCAAATTTTAAACGCTATTTTAAATGTTCACTCATTCCTATACTATAGCTTTTCATTGACAAAAACTTGCAAAACAAATGTGTGGTATGAATAGGATATGATAATGTAGTTATCGTGAATTTTAAAATGTACAACTTTGTAAACAGAAATATTCATTACTGTGTACGTATTTGAAAATTTATTGATGTAAATTATAATTTAAAAATGCAGCTTTCGTAATTTTGTTCTTTTAACTTTCATTGACAAAAACTGTCTAACTGTGCGAAAAGATTACGAAAACGTAAAAATATTCATGTATTGAATATACATTTTGCTTCATTGATCTGCGACATCCCTAAACAGAGAATTCATTGATAATAATATATAGGAAGTGCTAAATATTAATTTACATATAAATAAAAAATGTAGAATCGAAAAGAATATGAAAACGTAATTTACAGAGTAAGATTTACGAATGTATTTTTCTTCATTGATTTACAACATCCATACACAGAAAATTCATTGATAATAGTAAATTCTAAACATCCATTCATATAATTTAAAATTCAACGTTCGTAATCCCCTTTCCAACACGACACTTTCATTGACAAAAACGTGTTTCATTCACACTAACTGCATACAATAATAACTACCATTGCACTTTTGCGTAATTTATACTGTCAATTGTAGTAATTTAAATTGCAACAACAACCTAGAATTGTACCGGGTTTCCGTCTCTTACTAGTGGCGCTGTTCTCGATGGTGGGACGGGAACCACGCTGCAGTGGCACGGCATTCATAATTTGCTATTTGATGCAGGAGAAAGATAAAAACCTTAAAACAATTCAAAAGGAAAATAATTGGCGCCACCGTCTGTCTCAAGGTTGACGCAAGCGACAGTCCGATACATGCATACAAGTCACCAGGAGTTTTACACGAAGCGGTGGATTTAATATACTAATTACATGTATGTAGTTTTCTTCTATTGATTTCGTGAATAACTTGAGTCTAGACGTTACGCTGCGATATGTTTGTAAGAGTATAACAATAAAATAATAATAATGATGAATAAATGTTCATTGCACCCTTTAGTGGAGTATTGTTGTTCATTTGGAAAAATATTATTTCGTTCAACTTCAGAGATTTCTATTTTTCTTCGGATTTTTTTTCAAATGGTTCATGTATTATTGGCTAATATAGTGAATTTTTTTGAATGAACAGGAAGTTATAATTATTTAATTAAATAATAATTTATATCATAGACCTATGATTAAAACTTTTTTCTTTGATAAAAAAAAATCATTTTTTCCCAGTTCTTTCAAATAACCACAAAAGAAAATTTAAAATAAAGTTTAAAAAAATATTTAGCAGAGCTAGTAAGATTGAGATAACAGTCAGATTTTATTATTCTAGGACAAAAATTATTACATTTACTTGGGAATCTATCAATGCTCTGTTGTTATTATACCTTCTGTATAGGAAGAACTATTGAAAATCAAAGATTATGTTTTCAATACAATAACTATTCGACTATTATTAGCTTTCAATAAAATATTTCAAAGTATTTATTATTTTGAAATTAACAAGAGGGAATATCTTAGTTTTAAAAATTGTTTATCTAAAAAAAACAAATGCATTTCTTCATGTAATTCAAAACTAGCATCATAAAACCAACTTCAAGGAAACAATTTTAAAATAGGCCTACAGTGTTTTTATTTATTTTTTTGCACGGAGTAAGGGAGTATAGCGAGTAATAAAAAGTGGATTTTAAAACCTCAGCTGATCCAAGTTTGAGATCCTCATTTCCATTAATTAAAACAACATTGGAAAAGAGTTGTACCATTTTGAGATCCCATTTAGCTCTGAATCAGTTGTCGAAATATGTTAATCCTAACATTAATGAATTATTAGATTACAGTCGACGAATGATTAAAAGTTTCCTTCTTGATTTAATTAACACTAACTTTCATTGTTACCACTAACTGTTTTGAATTGTTGCGATTTTTTTAAATGTTTACTTAATATCGGCCAGCATAATTGTATTTTGCTGTTGTAATTATAAAACAAATAATATTTCCAAATAGTGAAAATGAAAATATACCAAAATGAAAATATAAAAATATACACTTATTGATGTAAGATTTTGTATCTCTGATTATCTTGTGTTAGGGCCCGAAGATGTGTTTATAGGACACGAAACCGGTCGTCCAAAATGTTTAATGCATAAATTTTGCAGAGAAGGCTAAAAACTGTATATTTTCATTATTCTGTGAACTCTGCACTCTCTAAGTGATAAATTTCCGAATGGTAATTGACAAACAGATTCCACAATTCATTAATAAAACTCAACCTCCATTGACATTTCCAATTCATTCATATTTTTACTTATACTCAAGCGTAAACACATTACTTCCTCTCTCACTCCCAATTGATAAAAAACAAGTCAATAACTGTTAATTCATAAATTAACCTTTCATTGACATTTATATTCCTTTATCCTTTACCACCGTACCTATTTCCCCTTTGAGAGTATTTTGACCCTTACGTATATACTCTGCTGTTCATACTCTTCGCATTAGTTAGTTAGTTAGTTGGTTGTGGAAATCTTCGGCGGTTTGAAACTTCATCAATATATATTATCTTCTTCGGAAGTTGTTCCTAGCCCTGTCCTTGTCAAATAAAAGAAATTAATTTATGACCCAATATATGCTCTTCTATATAGACGGCAGTGCTGCATGCTCGTGAGAACAGATTCATATCTTTAAATTACACTGGGATGACGTCATGGTTAAAAATATGGAAGTGATGATCAGGTTATACACAGAGGCAAAGTGGTTTTAGTCATATTCTGTTTTGCTGAAGAAATTAATATAAAAGGTTTATTGCGTATGGAAATAGGTGTTTTTGGAAGAAGAAGTTTGTCTTTTTTACATTATTATTGTTTTGTTTGTTTTACAATTATTCAATTATAGTTGTAGCTTGTAGGTAATGAAAATTAGTGTTAATTAAATCAAGAAAGTAACTTGTAATCATTCGTCGACTGTAATCTAATAATTCATTAATGTTAAGATTAAAATATTTAGATAACTAATAACTAATTGAGAGCTAATTGGGATCTGAAAATGGTACAACTCTTTTCCAATGTTGTATTAATATAATGATAATGAAAATGAATATATTGGATCAGGGAATTTTGAAATTTACAATTAACATTGATTTGAAGAGTACAATTGACAACTTAAGGTATTAAAAATAATTAGTGCATAGTTTGATATACCGGGTATATATAAAAAATTACATAATAAGGATTTAAATTCTACTTCAAACTCCATGCTGAACAATCAATTAGATGGTATTCCACTCCTGTTTTGAAGCAAGCTCATATTTTATAATTGCTTTGTTATTCGTATTTACAATTTGTATTTGAGTAGATTTATCAAAGCGAAAAGAATCATGGAAAAGCAAGACTGATTCATGTAATCTATACACTCGAAACGAGGCCACATGTACAGAGAACAGAGCAATTAGGTTCTCCCTCTGCGGACCCCCATTAAGGCCCATTTATACAAATATTGCAAAAATCAATTTTGTATAGGGATACCGTCGATCCGATCTGCAAGATCGAGATTGGATCGAATAGCTCGAAAAGTCGATCCGATCTTGATGTGGATTGTTTCAACACGATCCGATCTCGATCGAAGGTATTCGATCTCGAGCTTTTGTCGATCATGATTGATAATTTAATAATTCCCCGGCTTTGTTCCGTACATTTTTGCACATCTTCACTGTTCAAAGCTGCAAGTGGAAAACTCCATAAAATAATTGAGCAACTAAATGACGGCAAAGATCAAGTTCGGATCAGATCGCCCAAAAAATCGATCCGGTCTCTATCTGAATAGTTTTAACACGATCCGATCTCGATCTAAAGCATTCGATCTCGATCGTTGGTTACAGATAGGAGCGCATCGATCGACGGCAATACCAATTTTGTAAGGGTTTTTTGGTCAATCAATTTTTTATTAAAATGTTCTTATTTTATAACCCGTGAACTCCGGAATTTTAAATATTCAGAGTCACTATTGACAAACGGAAACAATGTATCAACAGGGAAGCAATGTGAGCACCAAAATGAAACATTCACAAAATTCCGTTCCACAGTGCACATATTAAATTCAGTTTTTGAGAGAATCTACACAATAATAATTTGTTTACTAATATTAGAACCCCAGAGTAGAAATCCTCAGTTACAGTGTCCACCCCAAAACGATCAATTGGGCCCTTCCGTTCAACCCAGGCCCTCTTACAATCACCATACCAACCCCAATTATAACATTTCTCTCATTGTGTATATATATTTCTTTTTCTCCGTATATTTGACATATGTTAATATACAGAAGCTAATTGTTGTTGCAGCCACACCCATGGGGAACGGCGCCACTGTAGCCAGTACATAAATTACACCTTGTTGTTGTTGAACACTGTACTACAGTGGATGGGGGATAATGGAGGCAGACATCTTGCTTTGGAAATCCTATTAGAAAGGGAGTGATCAGTGGAAAAGTTATTACGGGACGGCGGGAGAATTAATATACAACTTTGGGGAATGGTTAAGAGTGGGAATTTTATTATTTTTCGGTTGTGGGATTTTGGACAAAAGGGGACGATAAGGAAGAGGGGAAATTAAAGTAAATAAATGGACAAAAAGTGGGAAAATTGTGCAAATTTCATTTTTTGCAATGCATTCAAATCGGTGCTGACTTCAGAGTATGGGCCAAACTTCATTGCGCATTTTCCCCCAAATATTTGGTCGTCAAAACCCCAAAATCATCGACTTTACATCCCTACCCATCTGCTTTTGGCATCAGTCAAGCCAATTTCCTCATCAAAATCCTCCCCAAACGCCTACAACTCCCATTCATAAAACTTCAACGTAACATATAATTTATGAATGAAAATCAACATCATGAATGAATGACAACTTTTAAACAAACACATTAGAGCATTGTTTACTATTTTCATTGATAATCATTAATTGAATGACAAAATTAAAGTAAATGAATGGGCAAAAAAAAAGGGAAAGTCGTGCAAATTTAATTTATTTTTCGTAATTGATTTGGATGGTAAATTTGAACTTCTTTTTCAGATGTTAAGGATCAACTAAAGATGTTAATCTTCTTTTAAGCACTCCAACTTGTTATAATAAAATTTAATGAAGATACTGACTCATTTATGAATAGACTTACAAACTAGGAGCTGTTACGTCAGTAATTGGTGCTTATCAGCCGATATACATTACTTCGATTTCGATATAGATATCAGCCGTACTTTCATATCTGTAAAGAATTTTGCTATGAAAACATTCCCCTCATTATACACCCTAGATATACAGAAAGGGGAACAATGACTAAACTTTCAGTTCAGTGAACTGAAATCTGAGATGTTCATACTTTTCAGTGCATTATTGAACATAGTTGGGAAACTGTTTATTATTTTGTCCTGCAAATCCCCCACAATATAGCCGGTGCGCTGGTTCCATAAACCCGTTTTCATAGAAAAAGTTCCATAAATATTGATAGAATGTCCATTCTGTTTACTTTTAAAATATCGGATCTGAATCTGTAAAGTTAAAGAATTAATTTTAATTTGTTCATTCATAATTATACACCATGATATTGAATTAACTATAACGTTCATTGATGATCTGTATTCTACTTCTATGAATGAAATCAATGAAACACTCACATGAATGATGAAACTTGTTTTCATTCTTATTTGCTGTTTCAGGGTGTAACTGAGTTGTTTGGAATGATTTTGATGCCTTTTTTTCTGCACCAATAGTCTGAACTAAAACTTCGGCCACACGGATCGGATTGGAACGGGATAAATCCCACAATTTAACTCAACGATCCGTTCCGATCCGATCCGACGTATACTGTACTGTGGTTCAAGTCAGAGACAAGAGACGCATACTTGAGAAAAGAGAGATTTTTTTTCACTATATGACATTTTTCTGCCAGTAAAGAAATGTGAAGAATTTTGAAATTAATCTGGGCCACTGTTAATATAATATATAATTAACAATGATCCAGATTAATTTCAAAATTCTAAATATATAATAAATACTGACCAGGAAAAAGAAAATATATAACGAC
>JAQFYR010001498.1:0-10042 GCA_034694985.1 Campodea silvestrii
CACTTACACGTTAGGACTTTCAAAATTAATGTTAATTACTAATTTAAAAGTACACTGACATGAATTCATTCAAGTTTTGAAACCGTTGGAAAATAACAAAACCAGGAATTTTTCAGATTTTAACAAATTGAACGTTAATCCTTTAACAATATTAATAAGTGGAAGTAAGATTATAAAATCTTCACACCTACTACGTCGGATCGGATCGGAAACGAACGAAATATATCGCGTGTATTCATATATAGGTGAAAGACTGCACATCACGTCGGATCGGAGCGGAATAAATTCTCCCGTTTAAATAAAAATTTCGTTTCGATCGACGTGGTGTGCGGTTAGCTTAAACAATGAAAATTGATTTGGCTTCAGTTAAGATACCGTGAAAAAATATATGTGTGAATATTACATAATACGGAATTCGATATACAAGCAACTGAATTTGAAACACAAGGATTTTTATTTTTCTAATCCATTAATTGATGCATATGCAATAATGTGAATCTTATACTGTGCAATGTAGTTTTTCACAGCTCCATGAGTAAAATACAGATAACCCATGGTCTATTTCTTTTCTCCCTTCTTCCGCAAACCCTATCCTCCGCAAACCGAAGAGAAAAGTCAAATAAACACAATGTATACTTTTACACATAGTTATAAACTCGCTTGCGACTTTCCGAATCGCATGAAGTTGATCGAGTTTGAATGATGTTTGCCGAAGCACTTGCATTTACGTATTGATGCTAAAGTAGAGAAATTGTATGAAGACCGCATGCGCTCCAGAATCCCATCGGGAGATAAAGTCTGTTGATAGTATGGCATCTTGCTGGAGAATACTCAACACTCCATCCTTCCATTCACAGCTACGGTAAGTTACACAATACACAAAATTATACTTCAAGAAATTCACTACTAAAGTGATCATAATAGAATCTTGGAGAATTTATGCGTTTCATTGTAAGTTCAAAACTTTTTTTTATGTCAAACGTTTGTCCTTTGTATACTTGGATAATCTATATTTTGATAATTTTGATTAAAGTGTGTAATGCTGCAGCAAGTGAGTCGAATCATATTTGATGTGATTGGTGGAATTGGAGCGTGTTTAATTTTTGTACGAAATGTTAGTGAACACTCATACCGATCAATAAGCTGCTTTGTGAGAACACGGAAAATACAAAGGCGAGGAAGAGAACTTTGATTGCTTCGGGAATTTTAAAGAACGGTACAATTTTTTTTTCTAAGAATGTATTGTATCAAATATCACCATAAATCTTCATTTTTTTATCTGTATTTTCCGTAAGAGATTTTACAGCTTGTAAATAAAATGTTAGTGTAGAATTATTTTTCAACATTTATTCCGAATCAATTTTGTTCCATTGCGGTCTTTGAGTGAAATATAGTATTTCACGAAAGATATCAATTAACGAATCAGGTGGACAATTTTCAAATGACATGCATAATGTATTAGCGGCGGAAAATGATAATTATCTTGTTGAAAAGTTGTATTGTTGGTGTGTGAAACTTTCTAATTTCCAAGCACTTACTATGTTACTGTTTGTTTATTACAGCTATTTGAAATGAAAAGTAGAAAAAAAAATATTAGGAATAACGTATTTGTAATTTCATTTCCTATTATATTATCATTAATACTGACCCATTCTCACTTTCGTTGTTAACAATGACTACAGTTTAAAAACACGCGTAATAATTATTATGACATCATTATATGTATATTAAGATTTTTCTCCGTTGTTTTAAATGTCTAGTACTGTACTACAAATTAGAATTACTGTACTAATGTAGAATCCATTAACGAAGAAATCAATTTCCTGTTCTAGGTTTCTTTACTATGAAGCAAATTAAATGAGTTTGCATATTATTATACCCCCTCAGATTCATATAATAACATTTCTAGTTTTCTACTTCTTGGAAATATACTTACATAGAAAGTTAGATCAAACAACTTTATGACATACCAAAATAAACGACACTAAACGATAAAAATAGAGTTCAAGTTCCTTTTCTTTTTCGCTGTTAAAGAAAAACTTTCCACTAAAGAAGCTCGGCATATATATTATTTTAAACATTTGAAGTGACGAAAGAATTTAAATGTTTATTCAGAACTTTCGAGATAAAAGTCAATGGCAAAAACAAATCATTCTTAAACTATTTAGTGGAGCACAAAAAGTGCAACTTCTTTTCTGACCACGAATCACTTTCAAAGTTGACAAGATTATTTTAATAGGATTAACTACTCAGGAAGAAAAAGTTAAATGGTTCATTTAGCTCCTAATTCATTGGATGATACACTGTTTCCGCTTTTTGCATGCGGAAGTAGTATAGTATTACCTCAAATGGAAATAAAAAATTAGAATTAGCACGCGGGGAGAGACAATAAATAAAATTAATGTATATTTATTTGAATAAACTATAAATGTTATTTTCACTCCAAAAATTTCAGTTCTTTTCCGCAATATGAAAATACATATTATTTTATGCCAGTTTGTGTTTTTAACATTAGAAGTAGGATACACAGACAGGAGGTTTTGTTAAAGTATATATAAATTGAAAAAAGAAATTACTATTAAAAGTGCTTCAAGTTTATTCTTTTAATAACGAAATTATTTTACTTTGTTGCACAATGTTATTGTATTCTTTATGGTTTATGACACTTTTGTAAAAATATTTTTATTTGATTTGGTAAGTTGAGGATTCGTACTTTAGTCATAAATCTGATTAATGGATGTCATAAAGTAGCATCCATGGAAGAGCGCCGGCGATATAATAATTGATTTTACAGCTTTAGGATATTCGTTAACTTATTTCTTGGGGTATAGTAAAAATGGTACTCGTTACCTCACAAATTAGATGTTATAAAATTTTGTGTAGACATTGACTTGTTGATCTGTCAGTGTAAACAGCGAAACATAGTGCGAATGGCATTTTATCCTCATGTTTATGTTTTATCCATTTGATGTTTGGTGTTTCATCCGTTCATATCCTGACGGAAATTTGTACTGACAAGAATTTGTATTTTAGGACAAATGCAAATATTTTAGTCTTCTTGGCTATAGCCCCGCCCCCACCTAAATTCGGTTATATTCCATCCAATGAAATTTACGCTTTAATTTCCTTTTTTAGTCAAAACTGAACTGAACTGGCCTTGCCTGACCTAACCTAACCTAACCTAACCTAACAAAACCATGAGGCATATATTTAGATTGGTTAGCTCGCGGTCAGGTAAAGTCAGTTCAGTGCATTTTTGGGTAAAAACAAACACATGAAAACGTAAATAGACATTCGGGGGCTTATAATTGAAATTGGAGGCCTGATTTTACCTCCTCCGCGGGTAAAGTGGAGATCGTGGTACTGTACGAGTGAACCCATTTCATACTGACATAACATCATTTAAGATTTAACATTGTAGTTGTGTCATTTTTTTCAAATGCAATACAACTCATGCCTATTTATCGCAGTTCCTACTCTACCTGGATGGATGAGACAAAATAAGGGCCTAGGTGGGGAGGGAAAAAAGTTTTTCCTTTTTTTAATGTTACTTGGGAGTAAAATTAAAAAAAAGGAAAAACTTTTTTTAGTATTTCTCTTCATTGAAGGCCATTCCCTTGTAGTCCTGTACATTGCTATAACGAAGCTACATGTACGTTCTTTCTCCTAAATACGTTTGCTTATTTTTTTTCATACATATTTCCAATTTACATTATATACCTAAAATGAATTAGTATGATTAAACAGGTACAGGAGTGTTATCAAGTGTATAAGAAGAAAAATAAAAACTAATTTGGGAAAACGACTGCAAAATGCGAAGGTTATAATAAATCACGATTTAAAAAGTCAAAATTATGGAAGAAAATTGATATTTTTGCCGTGAAATCAACCACTTCTGGATCAAAACTTACAAAATAGGACTAATAGGTCCTGATCTCGTCTTGACTGTGGAGAATATAGGGCCTCAGTAATATAAAAATCCTTAAATGTATCATAAATCATTGGCTGAATTCAGCCCTTCAAATATATTCAGACAACAAGAGATCAATGATAGTAACCATGACAAATTACAAAGGCAGCATTTATGGAATTAGTCTAAAAAGCTTGAATTTCATTCTAATTTCGTCATTAATTTCATTCCAGGCTTTATTTTAAATAATTAGTTTTAATATATATTTAACTGAAATTACAAGTAATTATTTTCATTTCAATAAATTGTTCAGATATTTTTGTGTATATTTTAGAATAAAGGAAATATGTGTAAAACTTCACAGAACAGTAAATAAACCCTAATATTAGCGCCATCTGTTATGATATTTGATTATTATATATTTATTAATACAGCTATTAATAGTTATGTATAATTTCCACTATTTCATGTTGAATATTTATTTATTCAAATTTCAGTTTATATACTGTATGTCTGTATATACGTTAATAATATTTTTTAAGAAACTTTATTACATTTAATTAGGAACTTAGTTATAGGTAATGAAAGTTAGTGTTAATTAAATCAAGAAGGAAATTTTTATCCATTCGTCGACAGTAATCTAATAATTCATTAATTTTAACATGAGAAATATTTAGACAACTAATTCAGAGCTAATTGGGACGGATCTCATCAAAATGGTCCAATAATAATGGTTATATAATCCACAGAGAGCACAGGCGTAACTTGGGAGGGGCATGGGGTGCAACTACTCGCCCCCCCCCCATTTTTGGAATTTAACGAAAAAAAGAGAAGGGGAACGAAGAAAAAAATACGAAATTTTCGAAAACTTATCTAAAAATTGCTCTGAAAGTGCTTGTTTGGAACTAAATAACATAAAAAAAAATCGACGTCGCCGCGCTCTGCCAACACTATTAATCACAAGTACTGATGACGTTGTTCACTTCACCTTCCACTTTCTGTATGTTGCTGGTTCGATAACTTCATTTGTTATGGAATCACGTATAAATTTATATATCCATCCGTAGATTGTATCCATTGGAGGATGCACCTTCCCTTTCAACCGGAAAACAATAAAAGAAAGGTGAAAAGGGAAAAGAAATATAAAATCGAGAAAAATTTCAAATTAAATCCAAAAAATCCCGTTAAAGCAGCGTATTTCTTTACAAAAATGCTAAAAAAAAATCGACCTCGCTTGGCTTGGCATTTAATAACGCTTAATAATCTGCAAATTCAGTACTTCACTACTTTTCATGGATCCGCCTCCCCAAAAATCATTTACTGAAACAGATACTGCCCTGTGTACAAAGTATTGTACCTGTTGTTCATCAAAGAGTACAATTTTTTTTCTCATAAAAGCTATAAGTCTCCCCACCCCCAAACGTAACTCCCAAGTTACGCCTATGACCCCTACTACTGGGCTTCACCGCTTCAGAACACATGTCTTCAACCACCACACCACGGTAATCAAACAAACATCAACAACTGAAAGGTGGTATTTACAGTAGAGAGTCGAATTGATTTAAAGACAGAAAAATGTGTGATACTTGAAATTCTTTATGTTCAGTATCAATATTAATTTATTCTAAGCAACGTCTTCTTGAATGAGAATTGTGCTGCCGTCTATAGTGAGCTTCTGATTAGGCTCTGATTCGACTTGTGTGTGAATGCCTGAGTACGAACTCGAGTAGTGACTATGAGCTCCAGCTCGCCTGTTTAGGGCTCCATCAACACGAGACCTCTTTGTTCATTTCTTGTTGTCGCTCTAATTGAAGGCTCACATACTGTCAACTGATAAGAGAAGAAAATTTCATGATATTAAACATATACGTAACACCTGTTTGCGTCTGTAAAAGTTTCAGTACATCTGCGGAGTTCGTTTACGTTAAAGATACTCGATTAATCTTTTCACTTTATGTGTAAATAACGCCAGTTTCGATAACAATATGCAATTACATGTGCTACAAATTTTCAGTAATACCAACTTTTAAATTTAGCATTTGATTAATAAAACTTTATACTTAAAACAATACATCGTAGAAATTTACTTGAGATAGTTCTTACATGTAGCTCACCAAGAAAAGATGGAGTTCAGCTCCAGTAAAAGTAACACAGATCGAGCTCGTAATATCTTGTCTACATGAGTTTTGGGTCAGACTACGAGCTCCTTCGACGGCAGTACTAATTGAGGGTATTTGTTCTCTTCTGTTTGTTTCCGATTCGATCTGATCTTTTCCGAAATAATTTATGAGAAACTTAATGGGAAAATAGAAATTCCAAAATCAGTTTACTTTCATTACAATTGTTTCATTAGTGCATAAACAATGTTAAAATACCTGCACAACACCTACAATATGTTACATCGTTACTATAGTTTTTACAGTTTTCTTCTAAGTAAAACAGTAGACTGTATAAAAGTGTATATTTTCCATCTTACTTCGTTGATCGCTGTTATTGTTTCCAAAGTTGATCATCACTTTTATTCCAACAAAATTGAAAAAGAAAGCTCGACACAGAATTAGATCAAACATAAAATATTCAGAAAACTGAAAACCAGATTGAAAATGTTTTTAAAAACAAATTGAAAACTTTTTGATAATATATATAAAATCTCTTTCAATTTTATTTTGTCTTCATATTCATCTTCCATACGATAGAATGCATTAAGAGCTTGAACTCTTATATTGGAGTTTTTCTTTTTATGAAATCTCAGACAATGACATCATGACAATGAAGTACCAATTTGAATAGAAAGATCTCCACATATATTTCTGAAAAGAATGCGTATATCCATTGTTCTTTCACACTTATGTGGGATTTTTTTTTATCTAGCTTATTTTGAGTCACTTCGTATTTCCGCGTCTTCATGAATAATAATGGGATTGATTGTGATAAATATATGGGAAGAAATAACAATAGGATAATAAGGAGAAATAATGATGAAATTGTGGGTGAAGGAATTAATTATAAAACTGGGATTGAATGAAAATGATGAATTGGAATCATAAAAAGGTTTGTTATTGAAAAATCTGCCAGTTTTCTCCTTTACCGTTCTTTATACTCCTTCTCTTTTTCTTTCTGGATTTTCATCCAATTTTTCCCCTATTTCCTTGCTTCTTTCATCCTCTTTTTTTCTCTCTGCTTCACTCTCTCCTTTCATTTTCTTTTCCTTTATTATCTTCGGTTAACGCTTTCCCGTTTTTTACAACACAAAATCATTTTCTACAACTTTTACAACATAAATACAGTCAAATTTATCATATGCAATCTCAATAACATTTATTGTACGTTTAAGGAATTTAGGATATGGAGTTCTGAATTTAGTACAGTTGAAATTAACGATAATCTGCTGTTATCCTTGAAAATATAGCAGACTACATGTATTTTGAAATATACACCATCACTACATACAGCAGTAAAAAATAATTGAAAATGATTTGAAACTCTAAACTTGAGAACAAACCACCCATTAATGGAATGTTTTACATATTCGTGAAGTTATATATGTACTGAGTATCAGAGGATATGGGTACGACAGACGGCTAACCTTCTATCCCATAACCTTCTCACCCACTACGTCAGATAACACCATCTTGCAATAATATCACACGTTGACCAATTTCTGCGTTCCCCGGCATGTGACCGTGGTTTCGTCTCTTCAAGAGTCATCTGGCATAGTGTAGTGCCTGGTAGCTCAGTTGGTAGAATAGCTGCCATGTACAGGGAGTTTGTGGGTTCGAGTAGCACCTGGGTGCCAACTTTTATTTCTATTATATTGTTGTAATAATTACAGAAGGGATTAAAGTATTGTTAATATTTACTGTAAGGCTGTTCATTACTCCGCATATTAATATAAACTTCTTCCAAAACAGTATACTGTTTCATCAACTGCTTGATTTATATCAAAACAATCATCCAGATTGGTGGCTTAAATTAACTTCAATGTTCAACTGTATTAAAATCCAACACGTTAAGGGGTAGACAGTAATTTGCGCAACGGAGGCATGCCAAATCAAGAAAATTATTATTATAATATTAATGCTGAATATTTTACCTATCCATTATAATAATACCCATATTTCGTTGGTTAGGAGAAGGTAGTCCCTCGAGGGATTAAAGAGTGGTAAGATACTCTACTGCTGGATCCCACATCTACTTAAATATTGAGTATTAATATTAGAATAACACAAAAAACTGACAAAAAGGGAATCAAAAATATGAAAAAGATTTGCAATATGGTGTAAGACAAATAATTGCTTCAATGGAAGCTTCACCCTGTATCTGTCAGAAATAATAATGTCGAAAACGAACCTAGAAATAATTATTTCGGGAATCATTACTTTGCGACGACTGTGGTCACTATCCAAGCATTCGCCCAAACGCGTATAGAAACCACCGTTACCTGTTAGTTCTTCTACATTAAAAATACTGTTCTACACAAACTCATCAAAAGCAGTACCATCCAAATAACAACGCGCAAAAAACAAAACCACAGTAAGAAATGTGATATTGGTTCCCAAGCTACTGTTTCCTATGTTCTACTTAACGAGCAAAAAGCATTAACAATAAAGACTGTCCGCACCGCTCATTAAACAACTGTCCATTTCTTTCTCACGATAGGGCGCTGGGACTACTGTATAACTACTACTACTGACGAAGCTAATATTTGCACGATTCATTCGATATCCATGATGAAAAGATATTTGTTTGTGGTTTTGTACAATATCCTCTAGATAGAACAAACGTACGTGACATTTGCTACTTTTATGCTTTTGTAAATAATAATGGATATAATGACCATGACCCCCTCTAAGAGTAATTTTAAGTTGAGAAAAAAAGTGTAGGATGGCTTAAACTGCGTGAATGTTATTAAAACTGTTTTTTTTTTTTTTTTTTTTTTTTTATAAAAGTTGTAGACTTTACGGTATTGGATTAGGAAGGAATTGTTTAAAAGTTTAATCCTTTATAAAATAGAACAAATCCTGTTAGCTTCATATTTTCATTAAAGTGGTTTTATCCGTACTCAGCAAATTCAATTTGAACTTTTTAATAATTATTTATCTTTATATAGTCCATATATATTTTAAATAAAGTCATCGAAGAACTAAAGTACATGTAGTTATGGGAGAAAATTTCAATAGAATAACAAATAGTCAAATGTTTTTTTAATGTTGTGTTAATTGTACCTATTAACATTTTCTATTTAACAGTAATTAAATATATTTATAGATCAAATAAATCAATTACAGAATTGTTTCAATAACAGTGTTTGAAATGAAGCGTTCAGTTTTTGGATTTAAAATTGAAATAATTAGCTGTTTTCCCCAAACTCGTGTTTTATATTCAATACCGATGTCGTTAGTGCAATTGTCATTAGAAAAATATTCAAATTCGACGCCAGAGTTACGATTCATCATCAATTATTTTGAACAATTTAAAAAAAAATCAGTACATTTAGAGCTAGATCACAGGAAAAAATATTCATTTATTCTCGGAATTCTCCTATGTATTCTACTGATTCAGGAATTCCACTTATTATGCTCAAGTCCAACATTACGCTAAATAAAATATAGTTAATATTTGCTCGGACTCTGAATGTAGTCATACTAAAATTCTGTGAGTCCTCAGTATTACGTCATTACTCTCAATAAATAATATTATTGATGAAAAATGTGTGTCATATATTTTGACGTTGCTAAACCCATACGAAACTACTAGATCTGAACCCGAGGAACGAAATTTAACCCAACATAATATGATTGCAGTAACTTGAACTAAACGTATATCGACTCCTACAATAGTTGAAAAAATCTAGTTCAAACAATATCTTGGGCTTCAATTACATATGCCATAAGGCTCATTATCCATTAAGGAGGAAATGATGCATTTAAAAACATTTTCAACAAATTGCAAAAGAGATAAGCAGGCTGCTTAGAATTAATATTGATACTGAAGATTAATAATTTAAAAAAATTTTCACCGTTCTCCTTTCCTTGTTATCCATTCGACTCTCTACCAAAACTATAAAAATACCACCTATAAGCATAAATACCACCTATAATGTAGAATTAATATTGATACTGAACATTAATA
>JAQFYR010001499.1:0-10041 GCA_034694985.1 Campodea silvestrii
AGTATTAGTTTAGTCGTGTAATATACATGACGGGCGTTCGAGTAGTATGCTCGTACATCTGAAGAACCATGAATACTGAATACTGAAGAAGTGGTATTCAGACGAAGGATTCAAGAATGTAATATGAAGCAGAAAAGCAAAAGGCTAATATATTTTGACCCGGTAATATTGGCAAATCAGGTCACGAACCTAGGGGCGGCACCCCTCCGAAACAAATATGGAAAAAAATGGAGAAAATTTCAAAGAAAACAAATTCTACTAAAACGGCGTATTGTTAACTAAAAAACTGAAAAAATCGATCATTCTTCTCCTACAACTTCTCCATATTCTTAAATCCGTCTGTACCCAAACTATGAAATCAGCAACTTGTTCCACCTCGAAGGAAAAAATAACAAAAAAATGGATACGACGCCGAGTATGGACAAATCATTCAGCCGAAAGATACATAATTATTTAAAATTAAAGTTCTCTTCAGATATTGCATATATATCCACAAATTTTACACAGCGGAAAGGTTTTAGCAATTTATTGATATACACCATTATCCATTAATACGTTTGAATTTTTATATAGCACTGGGACCCAAACATTTTTGAGCTGTCAACGAACGGCAGTTAACATATTCGGCCCGGATATGCATTTCGTTCTCAGTGCGAAAACCGAGGCGAAAACAAATTATATTGATTTATAGAATTACGGGATCAACTATTTTCTTAGACTTATCAGAATTTGTGCAACCATACCCCATTTTCGATTTTTTTTTTTTTGTAATTCATTGCAGTGGTAACATTGTATTTTTATTCTAAATAACATCAGTTCTAGGAGTATTCTCTTAATATTATGCAGTGACTTCGAGCCTTCGAGTAAGAGAAATTTGTCCAAACTCATTTCAAGAAATATCGATTTAGCCATATTTTTCATTGCAAGCAAGGACGAGTCTAGAGGGGGGGCAGAGAACGACGGGGACTGCCCTCATTTGTTTTGTTTTTTCAATCATTTTCATTACATAAAAATATAATTATTCTGAAGGACTAAGTACGGGTTTTGCGTAAAAATGCGCAAATTTTAGCACTTTCTTCGATGGAGAAATATCGCCTGAGAGATAAGTGATAAGCGAAATCCTCCGGAAAAGAAACAAGGGATAAATTATAATATCCCTGATCTTGAATACTACGAAGTGTTAATGACAGACAATGTTTAAATGTTACTTGTTTTCCGACAATTTACCTCCATATGTAATCATTTCTGCACTAAAATGAATAAAATCCATGTTCATTTTTAAATGCTTCTCATTTTATTCATTGCTTGTGAATTCGAATAATAGCGCCGATTCCTGCTGATCTTCTTAGCACTGTTTGGCATTTTACCTTGTAGTTGCATAATTACCAACATACAAAGATTACATCCATACACATTCCATGCAAATCACATTTTCCTGTAATGTTTGTGATGAAACGTATTTTCCACACTTGTGATTCGGTCTACCAATTAATTTTTTATATGTATATTTCGTTTCATTTTAGGCCCCAACATTCCAAAATTTTCATCCGCCTTTCATTAAAAGCCGGGCGTATATATTGGTTTTGTTTCACTGTTTATTCAACGATATTGTTATTAAATATACGTTTCGGTCGTTGAAAATTTCACGTTTTCTTATACTTAAGTTCGGTAAGCTGGTATTATAAAGTGTGCTTATGTCCTGTGTTTGTCAATATTTTGATTCAACATGGATTATAATTATATTTTGGTTCAATAGTTCAATAATCCTCTCTCCATGTATACTATGTGCTTAACTGCTTATCAATTTTTTCTGGTTCAGCATTTTATAATAATACCGCGATTTTGTTAAACAGATTAAAATATTTTATTCGGAAACTTTTTTTCTGTAAATTAATCATTGTGAAAATGCAAAAAGAACAGCTAGTGCAAAAAATTTAAAAAGAAGAAAATACATATTTTGGCGGTTGAGGGGGCGGCAAAAGAGTGGCTTGCTTCGGGCGGCACAAAACCTTGAGCCGGCCCTGGCTAGACCCTGCTTGACCGGACGCGATATATCCGATTTTGAAAGAATGTTAAATATTTAATGAAAAATACCCCATTTTCTTCCTGTAGAAACGTTAATTATTTTAGTATTTAACTTTCGCATAAACGGTTTTAGAGAAAGAGTTCCGTTTTCCTTTAGGAAAAAACAAACATGAAATCTTCACTTTTATAATGATAAGAATGCAAAAAAAATTCTCCATACTTATAGTCTTTAGATATATAATTTAAGCAGTATTTTCAATTTTTCTTATACAATCATCGCGGCTACAACATTGTTGTTTGACTCCTGCCTTTGGAAATGCAATATTTAGCCCCTCCTATTGCAAAATTGTAAATTGCAGGGTTTATTATTTATCGAATTATTGTGAATCATATAGGGTTCCCAACTGTCCGGATTTCTCCGGAGATTCTGGATTTTCACTCCTCTGTCCGGATGGAAAATTCAGATCAATCCGGGCACTAACATGTCCGGAATTTCACTCATATAAGGAAATGAAATTTTTATTTCGAACTCTCGAAACGAAAAGATGTCCATACTTAGAAAGATAAATATGAAATTACCATGCTGAGATAAAAGGAAGTGATCGCCGTAAATGAAAGCCAGAATGGCACTCAACGTATTATCAAGTCAAGAAGAGAAAGAGACACTATGTAGTATTCAAGATTATTTGAAATTAAAAAATATATTTCTATATATATAATTATATATAATATATATAATAACCAAGACATTGTATTTTCTAATTCCCTAGCAAATTCACAGCTTCTCATGTTTTTGGAACATTGCCTCGTTAGTGGTTAATTATTATCACCTCATTTTTGTTGCAAATTTGATACCAAACCTTCGAAATAAATATTTCAATTTAATTTGAGATTTTATATATTTCGTTATTTGCAACAAAACATGTGGTAAATCAATTCAGAAGAGAATTCCCAAAGAAAGAAGATCTGGATGTGATTCCAGCAATATCTTCATTTGTTAAATCCACCCTATACAGCTTGAAAGAAGTAAATAATTCACTGTTTGTATAAATATGAAGTACTGATTAACCTATTCACTTTGCCAATGACGCTTTGTTGTAAAATCTGAATCTAATCTTGTGTTTCACGAAAATATGCGAAAGGCAAATTTTGCACTGAAAAAAAAGGAAAAAAGCAGAAATAAAGTTCGGCAATTTTCCTTATGATTACAGAGTATGGCAGGACAGGTAAACGTTGTGAATAAGTTGTTCTAGTTCTGAAAGCTTAGCATAGTTTTGATCGTTAGATTTTGGGGAGATATACAGTATTTGCTTAAAATGTCTCAAATTAATATTACATCTAAAAACGTGGAGCTCAACCGCTTATATAAAAATCCCATTTTAAATAAGCATTTTTATGGTTATTTCATCCATGGCTAACGATAGTTTTTGAAATGAAATTCTCAAATCTAAATCTTCTGAAAATCGGGCGTTCGTAAAATTGGAAAGTGGTGACTGTCAACTTTTTTTAGCTGAAATTTGAAAATAAATATTTTTCGAGTTCACCGAGTAGGAACACTTTGATGTTATAAAGTACGAAGTTAGCAGAATCATGGACGTCGGCAAGGGGGAACGGGGGGCGTTTTCTCTCTCTCCCCCCGTTGGTCTTTTGAACAACTAAAAATATACGAAAAAATTATAGCAAACAAAGGAGTATATATGTAAAAGTTTCAAACTATTGTTAAATATCCTTTAAAACTACAATTTTTGTCATAAAACAGCGAAAATATTTACCTCTCCCCGCTTGGACTTTAAAGGTGGCTTCGCCTTAGCACTCGGATACCTGTTCGCATTTCTTTTATACCGCCCCCCACCCCCCATGAGTAGAATGATGCAAGGTGGGTAATGCACGTGTGCCAGGTTTCTTCCCAGGATTTCAAAAATGGACCAAAATTGCTTTTGGTTTCCTCGCAGACATCGCAGTTTCGTTTGTGCTTTATTACATTTAAATTTTAATTGATATGACATTACGATTGCTTTCCCCCTGAGCTTGACGGTTTCATAGCAGACTTTAAGAGAAAAGCATCTATGAGTTTTTACAAACAAATGTGACTTTACATGTGTCAATATACTATTATCCTAATTTTCGTTTACTCCAATTGATTAAATTTGCTTAAGCAACAAGTTAAATTTTCTACTCACGCGTAAAATATGTTTTAGATTTCAGATACACCAATATCGACAGTAACTAGCATATTTATAACTGAGAATTCGCATTTTCTAATGAAGAATCATGAAATAATATTATTACTTAAAAAAATACTAATTATTCGTTCTCCTATTTTGTCTTTTAAATTCGTCATAATACATTGCGAGAATAAAAACATGCTTATGCCAGTGTAAAAATCTATATATTTCACATTTACAATTACTCTCTTTCGGTTCGATTGCGTATTTACACTATATCCCAAACAATTCCAGCTGATAAATGTTGGCAGCAAATTATTATTTTATATGACTTTCTATGCATTTTTAAATATTGCAATTGCAGTTAATCACAGACAATACTTAATAATTTACTGTTTATTTAATCGACCGATCATCTCTATTTCACCGCTTTTTTTAAATATATTTTCTGGTTATTTCTGCTGCCGTTTTCAACAGATAAACAGTAAATTATAAACTGTGATTTTGCCACGTAAGTGTAAAAAGTCGTAATCAACATCTAACTAATTACATTAAACCGTAACCAATAATAATGCTGTTAAATGTAATACGTCACAATTTAGCGTTATCAATAGTAGCCTAATCATGTGTAATCAATAAAATTATTGTTACCCAATGAATTGCGCAATGTATTCAATTGTATTTTATAATCAAGGAAACGATAGTAATAGAAATCCAATTTATGTAACCAATCGTATTCACCTGAATCAATCGTTTCACATATAATCCATCGTAATCACTGCAATCAATCGTAATCATTGGCTTCATTGCAATCAATCGTAATCATTGTAATCAGTCGTAATCAACTGTAATCACATGTAATCTATCGTAATCAAGTGTAATCAATCGTAATCTATTGTAATCATTGTTATCAATCGTAATCATTGTAATCCATCGTAATCATTGTAATCAATCGTAATCAAGTGTAATCAACCGTAACCAAGTGTAATCAGTCGTAATCAAGTGTAATCAATCGTAATCATTGTAATCAATCGTAATCATTGTAATCAAACGTAATCAATTGTAATCACTATAATCTGTAATCAGGTGTACACGTTTTTTGTCAGTCGTCAACCCCTCGCCGGACAGTTTACAGAAGAAAAATGTTTTGAAGCAAAAATAAAGGCAAAATACAGTTACATTGGAAATAACAGTAATCATAAATGTGATCGTCGTCATACCCAAATTCTTTTATCCAAGTTGTGGAGATATTCCTTTAAGAAACATTCGAACTTGAGCAGGATAGAGTATGATTGGTTAAGGTTCTTAAGATGAAGACCGCTGTTTCATTGAAGTATAAATCAGTAAAATTTGAGAAAAAAATATCTTCGTAAGCGATAATAGAATACAAATATTTGGGAAGGTTGTTAAAGTGTACTATTTTATTCTTCTTTTAATTGCGAACGCGTATTAACATTTGATGTAAGCGAGATACCACAAACCTGCTGGTACCTAATATTCGTTACTCCAAATTAGCGTACAGCAAAGACTTGTTTACTTCGAATCATTTGGAAAACTATTATCAGCGTTTCCATAATTTACCAGTATCTTTTCAAAAGTTTGTCATTTTTTCAAACTTTCCAGATCAGTTCACAAGCTGCTTTGAGTCCTACAAAGTGTCGTTCTCTTTATAGTAGTGCGAAATCAGCAAGAGATATGTACTATCAATGTCTGGCGGTGGAGAATCCCCACTTGAATGTTCTTAGTTACGCCCCTGGAGTAGTTTTGACAGTATTATGGCGTACAGCTCTTGCAAAGGGCATAAAGTAAGTATAGTGCTTTTAATTTGGTTAAAAATAATAGTAAATATAACAAGCAACATCCGACTCGCAAAAATAATAATTCATATGTTTCTTATTATTCCCATAAATTCAAGTTTGTAATAAGTATGTTATGTGACTTTTGACATCTAAAATAGTTGTTTCTAAATTTCTCAATGTGTAAAATATAATCAGTGTATATAATCTAATGAAACTATTTGAAGAACTAATGAGAACAAAATCTGGTACATGAAAAATGAAATCGTTGGAAACTATTCCAAATGCATTTGCAATCTGCTGACGGATTTTCAGAAGTCATTTCGACGGATTTTCAGAAGTCACTTCGAATAAATGATTACAAATATGCAAAATTACCCGCCCTCTGCTTTCAGCTGCAATTAGAATTGGCCTTACTCATGTTTCATGTATAGTATCTGTATTCCAACCCACGTTTCCATGATCTGTACATTTGACTATAATTGAAAAAAAAAAAAAAAAAAATGAAGACGAACTCCACCTGCCATTTGATTATGTAGATCGAATGCTAAATTAGTTAACAAATGCTGAAGTATGCGGGAGTCAATCTCCTGATTTAGGCGAGTTAGTGTCCTCAAAGCGGGTTACAGATTGACTGATGTGAAAATTCACTCAACTACTACTTAGTACTATTTCGGTTATTAAATTGACAACATAGATTATCTACTGGGTGAGGGTTTTCTAAAAAAAACAGGGCACGAGAAAATAGCGCGTGAAGTCTTTTTATTTGATGTAATTTTCATACTAAAACAGGTAGCCTGGGAGTGGTAGTTTATACGTTATTAAAGGACGTTGACTGAACTTACCTAACCTGAGATACACTAAGCTGACCTAACACAGCCTAACCTTACCTCAATTAACCTTGTCATACGTAACCTTATACCTGGCATTTCTTAACCTCCCACAGCCTTACCTAACAACCGAACTGACTTGACCCTTCCTAATCTAACATAATCTGACCTAACCTGACATAACCTAACCAAACCTGACTTAACCCAACTGATATTACCAATGACAACGTTGCCTTATGAAATAAATTAATTTTCTAACTACTTTAATTATATAAAAAAAATCACCTTGCGCTCTTTTCGCGTAGCGCTGTTTTTATTCTTTCGCCACGTTTTCTGCGCTGCTTTTTCTTGCGCTGTTTTTTTTTCATAATACCATTGGTTGGTCAGGTTTGCCCAGTTTAAACTGAAACTATAAGAAAATGCTTGTCGGATCCTTACTTACCGTATTAGTCATGATTTTCAGAAATGAAGAAGCAGTTGAAAAGCACATCAAGGAAGCTAGAGAATTTGGAGTTTACTCTTATCCTGCAGAATCTGCAACAAGATTGATGGCTGTACTCGTTGAAGGAAATTTTAAAAGTGGTGAACATGTTGATTACTTTGGAGTCGATAAAATGAAATATTATGGAAAACTACAAGAGTTTCTGAGTGCTGAGAATTTTTTTGAATAAATGTTCCTGCATTTGGCCAGTTGATACATATTTTGTGACATTTGCCAATTAAAATATTTTTATGCTAAAAAAGCCAATTATATTATTAATGTAATAAATTTCAATTTGAGTGCATCAGTTATGATTTTTTGTAATTGAAAGTGATTCCTTACTCTTACTAGGCAATTATATGAGGCCGTAATATTAAAGGCATCTGAGGGAAAGAATCTTCATTTGAGATATTTAGATTTTTAGGGTAAAAACTTTTTGCAGAAAGGTTTTCTAATACTCTGATAAAAGTCATTTGATTCCATGAGTTGCAGAAGAATTCAGTTTGATAAAAAAAATACACCGGTTCTAAAATATCAACAAGTGTAGTATTTCCAGTTGACGAATATCCTGATTCCTGCAACTTTGTGGATACCCAAATGACTGCATTCTGAGACTCTCAAAAACCACATGATCTGTTTTCGATCTATTCTTGCAGAATAAAATGTTAAACAGACATGACTTCCAAATCCGTAAATTTGCAAGCATCAGGGTGATCTACCAATGGTCTACACTGTAAGCGATTTTAAGGTGTGTATAACAATGCCAAAATTCAGTGCATTTTGCTAAAGGTGAACTTGTCAATTTCAATTGCTAGTATAATAACATTCAGAGAAAATTTGGGGCTAAAGTCAAGGACGTTTACACATCATGCCATGGAAACATCTAAACTCCCGAGCAAAGCGAGAGGAATATTCGATGAATATTTAGGGAAGAAACTGTTTCTAAACAGTTTTTGTTAGTTTTAATCGTCTAATTATGATTGATATGGTGATTGTGTTTTGGTATTTTTCCGCTCAAGCGTCCACAAGAATATTGGCGCCTGATAGACAGCTGTCAATGTTACCTTTGCCAGTTTTGCGTTAATAAAGTCCTGAATGGGCGGGGACCATCATAGGGAAGGGACATGAACTATACTCGAAACCTAAAGTAAATGCAGTTTACAACTTTATATGTAATAAAATGTTTTCGCACGTAAATGAGTACGCTGCTGCTAAAAAATAAATATATGAAAAAAAACTTTTACTTATAAGATTGATTGTATTTCTTTATTATTATTCTAAGTAAAATAAATATGCACATATTGCTGAAATGCTTATTGCATATAATTATAATCATCATTACATCGCAATAATGGACAACATAATTATGATGCATTGATTTACTTGATTAAACTGTACAAATCTAAGTTCAACAGAATGTTATCAAATTTAATGAGACTAACATTATCTTACAATATCAGTAAAGTCCAATAACAGATAAACATTTAAGTATAATTATATTCTTTGATAACGAATTCTTTTCTGAGGTATCCGTAGTTCTATATATTGCAAGTACTCAAAACCATGTTAATAATCGTTCTTAATTAGCTAACAATCAGTTAACACAGAACTGGAAAAATGTCTTCTACAAAATATATTCCTGGTGTTTCTACATTGTTGCTAATAACTGGTGCAGCACGAGGATTAGGTCAAGCTTTTAGTGAAGAGTTTTCAAAATCAGTTGGTCCTAATTCCTTATTTGGTTTGATTGATATTTTATCATTGGATGAAACTGAAAAGAAGATTCAAGATAAAGTGAAAGTCAAGAAATATAATTTGGATTTGGAAACAGCAACAGAAAATGAATATAAAGAGGTAAATACAGCAGCTTTTGCAGTTATAGCAAACCTTAATTGGTCTGAACTTAGATTATCCCGTTTTATTTCGAAAGATTACTATTTTTTTTTTATCTATTTTTAAATAATAAAGTCTGGTCAGACATGTTTTCCACAACACATGTTAACGTAGTCTGTTATAAAGTAGCAAGCGTTTAATCAGGTCCTTTGGTTTAACTATTTCATTTATTTTAATAATTTAATTTTTTTTCTAACAATACTAATATCCAGTAATATAATTTAATACTGTGATCATATATTTCTACTTAACATATTAATATATACTTAGCCAGCCTTTTATATTTGTATGTTCAGGATTCAATATCTTTCTAAACATCTGCTGGACCTTTTGTTATTACAGAATTAGCAAGTAAAAAAACTATACACAAAATGGTTTTAGAACAAAAGTTAACAATATGTGTTTCAAGGCAACAGAGCAATAAGCAATTTCGACCCTACAAAACAGCATCTGCGCCAATAAGTTGTAATATTTGAATCGCCATTTTATAACCATGCCGGGTAAGATTTTTTTGGTCTTTCCATAATTCGGCGCACCGGCAATACAGCGCACACCAAATTGATTACTGGTTTACGGCAACGTCAATTAGACCTGATAGAAGTCATTAAACCATTCTAATTTTAATGTTTTTTAAAAGTGACAAAGGAAAATAAATCTCTGTAATATTATATCCCAGAATCAAACATGCAAATAACAATCGAAATTTAACAAACCCCTGTATTTTTTCTAATATTTTCCACAATGAAACGTGCAAATAGTTAATAGTAATAAAATTTATGGAATTCCTGTGTTCACCTATATTTTGAAAAAAAAAAAAAAAAAAAAAAAAAAAAATTAACATCCAAATTTCA
>JAQFYR010001500.1:0-10039 GCA_034694985.1 Campodea silvestrii
AATCTAAATAAGTAGAATTTTTAGATACATTTAATAATGATTATTTTATATTACTATTAAACATATGTTTCCTAGCTTACAGATTTCTCTTTTATAACTGAACTTCATTTTTACAGGTCAGTAATACTGAAATTTCCGTTCGTAATGTTATTGAGCATATTTGCTTGTATTTGTGACGTTGTGTCATGTAATTACATTCCTGGGTTCACAAAATTCTTAAGAATGTAACAGCGTAATTTGGTGGATGTTTTTGTGAAAAAAAATGTAATAATAACTGACAGAAGTACTGAAAAAACATATATGAACATTGTGCATAAAATATATCACATGATTGTAGGCTAGTAAATCCACCGTACATACGTTACAATTCTGCAAATAAAGCACCACAACTCCCTGTATATATCCCCATGTGGGCAGGTGTCCTTGTACCTGCATCAAGAGTAAGCAACGTTCATTCTATAATGAGTTTGGAGGGTCCCATTGAGTTACAACTCTACCGTGACGACAACTTCCGGTCTTCACCTACTACTTCCGGTGGAGGTGGAAGAATAACCTTTGCACCTGACTGTGGGACTCACAGCAGAGACGGTGGAATATCGTTTGGATGTTAGCATAGGTTCGTTCAAGTCAATTTTGTAGCATAAAAAAGAGGAATTTTTTTTTATTTATAAGAAAGTCATGTAATGTTCTTCTTGTATAGTAAATTAAGGTTTGTTATTAACAAGCATCTGTACATTAATTAAACGACAATTTAAGACAAAGCAATGAAGTCAAATCGTAGTATACTCATATCCCTTAGGTTGTGCAAATTTCATTTGATTTCATAAGTTGTTGTGGTTAGTAATATTATGACGAAGAAATATCTGGCTTCTCCATAGTGTAGTGGTCTTCAGGCTTAGGGCTAAACCGAAAAGTGCCGGGTTCGATTCTCGCTAGAGAGCTCTTTTTCTTTGCCTTAAATTGCTGTTTAATCAATTAATGATGCATGCTAATAAGAAACCTTAATTTACTGCGTATGTAAAGGAGAATAACTCTTGAAAATAGTATAAGAATGAAGAAAGCGTTTTGAAATGTTATGTATTAATTATAAATGGTTTTTCAAGCATTCAAGAAGGTGAGTTTTCTTTTAGTGTATTATAATTATGTAGTCGGCCTTACTTTAGGAAATATAGTTATTTATTTTCATTTGAAGTTTACAAATATATTTCAAACTCATGGCAACGATTATCCCTGGTGTGTGATGCATTTATAGATGTGTCGTATTGTGGATTCCAATTGATTCCAATTCACTTTCGTCAACAGACTGGATCTTATGACTCTTGTACTTTTCGATTGAGTTATATTTTACATCTATTTACATGTAACCCAGTGTAGTCCGAAAACCCAGCGTAATCTGCGTAATCCACTGTAATCCGGTGTACAGCATTTTCGCAATAGAGTTCCCCTCAGGAAAAACACTTTTGAAGTTGAAACCATGGTTGTTAAAATTTGCATCATCAACACCAAAAATTACAATTTGTGGAGGTAATATATCATAATAGTCATAAACAATCGAACTCTTACATTAGAACCCCAATTGGTGAGAGCTGTAACATGTCGATCATGGCTGGAAAATGAACAGAATTAGAGTATAAGGAAATAAGAATATTCACAAAAGTGACGTAGAGAGGGGGTAGTTTGTAGGGTTCAAACCCCCTCCATAAAAAATAACAAAAAAAATAAGAATGAATTGGGAGGGGGGGGGGAGATTTTTTTTTTTGAAAATGGCGTAAAAATTGAATACGGTGTTTTGCAATGGAAAATGTAAAAATTTCGCGCTCACTTACTCGGGAAAACTTTCCCTGCACTGTTTGCTAGAAAACCCCATTCGAAAATCGTTTCTGGCAACGTTGTAAATATTAGGATACAAAAAGAACGGGTAGGTTAATCGTTAACGGAATTTGTGGCTACTATTCTTCAAAAATATTGTAATATTCCTTTATTTTGACAGTGTGTACGTAATTTGCCCAATATAACTTATTCTGCATACATGAAACTATTTCTTTCATTGCTTTGTTATAACTAATAATAAACTTATACTAGTACACTACACTTTGTATATTATTCCCAATCACTTACAACCTCTACCGACAATTTCAAGCTTTCAAATAGGGAGCCAGCAGGCAGGCTAATAAATATTGTATTGTGAATCGCCGTACAAAATATATTGACGATATGTCTATATAAAAAAGTGAATTGTTGATAATTAGAAACAGCATGTTCATAAACATGAATATAAACCGAAAATGGAAACCTATCAGTATTGTGGAAACTGGGACGCTGCCTAACAGAAATATACCTATAACCAATTAGAAACTCGTTAGTTAAATATAAATTTTTATATTGAATTTCTTATTTCCAAAATTATCCTATTTCGTAAGTGTTTTATGAGTAAAATCAAAGAAATCAAAACAAAACGTTTCGTTTACGCCAAGTGACAGTATTATTATATAATTGTATCTTGTTGTAACCTTTTATAATGATTTTGTTTTAGCAAAAATAAATTAAACCCTTCTCAATTTACACATTCACTGTTTCGAGAACAGTACTTGCCAAAACAGAAACTACATTCTCGCATCCAAAATATGATAAATGGCACCCGCATACCACAAAAACAAACGCGTTCATTACGATCTAAAAATACATTTTCCATTCTAAATGACTAATTCTGCTGCCACCTGTTTGATTTAACCGTAACTACACTGTAATGTTAAGTAAGAGTGAAATGAGTTAGGTAGCCAACCGTAACCAATGTTGCTCTTGCTGCTAGGATCAGATAAAAAACTAAAACTGGTTTGCAAAAGTGTACTGTCATGTAATGTACAACATTTGATTTGAATATGCTGAATAGGCATAAATCAAGAGAATGGATGTTTAACGTTAATGTTAGTAGAAAAATTAATATTTTGAGGACATTGCGGTTATCCAGTGCAGTAGTTTGTTTGGTATATTGAACATGATTTTAATATTTAATGTTTTCACCAGAAAATATTGAAATACACGAGGAAACCACTGTTGTTATAGCAGCTAGAATTCTGTTTTGTACAAGGCGTTGTTGTGAATAAATAAGCGGGTATGCAGCTTCGTAATAACTTTTTGCAGCTTCGTAATAACTTAGATATATTTTAATTTACTCAGGGTAATAATTGAATTTTTCGTGGAATAGTGACATCTTGCGTTTGTTATTCCCTCTAATATCATTTATCAGTCTTCGCTCACCGGTGTATCCTCCAGTTAGTATTAAAAGCACCAACATCAAATATCAGTGGCGTATCTCCAAAAATACAGAGGGGGTAAGGCACGTCTTTATATAATCATCATAATTTATTTTACTGAATGTCTTTATCCAGGAGCTGTTGATTTGGGAGGGGGGGGGGATGGAGTTGTACGGACTCAAGGCAAATAAGCACGAGCGAAATAAAGATGTTGAAAATATTAAATTTTTGAGGAGAGATACCTAGTTTTACTACTATATTTGCTTCCTTTTTTTCATTAGACGAGGTGGGGTAAGGAAGTGTTGAATCCTATAACACAAAAGTCACTGTGTCTTTATCGAGCATTGTGTTGAATTGCTATTCGCCTACAAACCCAGCGGGAACGAATTTTAATTCGATAATACAGTGTATTATTTGAAGAAACCGTTTTCACCATTGTCATAAATAAAATATGCCCTTTCCTATTCGTAAACCAGATTTTATTAAATAAACTAAAACACGATAATTCGGTTCCGGTACATCCGAATTCCATTTAACTACAAACAAAAACAACATTCCCCAATTTGATTTATTTCCACAGTGCTTTATTATACCCTTTTATACATATAATCTCTGAAATACCACTATTAAAGCATATACGGAAACATTCCATGCAAAAAAGTAATAAATTAAAATAGAAATGGTAAAATGTAGTTAAACATCAGCAGAGTGCACGAGCAATCCTTGGCTTTATATAGTAATGGTACAAAAATGAAAGTATAACTACTGTACAATTGCTTTCGAGTCATTTAAATTTAATAGGATTTTTTAGCTATATATAAACTTTCGCTACTGTTCTGGATGTCATGCTTCCCGCGGTAATCAAAAATGAAGTACGGTTTTAAAGATTCGGAAATGGGTAATATAAATTTTTATCACTTTTTATCCACATAATATACTGTACCGTTCAGGAATCTTTTGGATCAACGAATAACAGAAGACGAACACGGATGCTTAATTAAGAAATACATTCCAATAATGTGAAACTAATCATGACGACACCACAAGTTAATATAATTATCTAGTTTGTATTTGCATTTTGGTCTTTTTTTTTTTATTTTTTTTTTATTTATTTTATTTTTTTCAAATATATAGAAAGAATTGGATTATATCTGTGGGTTATTTATTGCGTACAATTAAAATAAAGTAAACACTGCTGTTACAATATTTATGTTAGAATGATTTGTCATGACTGAAACAAGCACAATGATGTCAAGGGAATTGCACGTTTTAATACAAGTCGCAAGTTAGATCACTACTTCCTATATTAAAATATAGGATGCAGGGGTATCACTTTTGGCATTTGTGTAATTCGGAACTTATTTAAATATATTGACACACGATGCAATTATATTATGAGTAATATTGTTACATTATTGCAACTGTAATGTATAGTTCGTTGCTTCTGATCAAATTTAGCGTGCAAATGTAGATCTTTTAAAATTATTGTTAACACTATGTTATTGCTGCATGGAAATTCTTTAGCTGAAGTAGAGTTAATCGGCTACTTCTAAACCACTTTCACAATATTAAATTAATCAACTTCTAAGAAAAAAAAAATCGAAACAATTGCAACAGTATGTGCGGACCAAGTAATACTCCTCTCCAGTTAAAAAATGCCGGTGAATCGATCGTAAGGAACCGGCGAAACTCAATTTCGTTTGAGTGCTCAATATATGCTACATTCAATCCCAATATCAGTAGTTCAAACTCCCTATACATGGATGGCTCTATAGACGGGAGAACAAGTGCTACCTTGTTTCGACTCTAGTCTGAACAAAATTTTGTTCCGACGTTTTACATTTTTACATCTTACCGGATTTAAGTGAACGACAAAAATCAGACTTGCTAATCACCCATTTGACGATGGTTTACCAAAGAATAATTTATTTCGCCCAATCAAACCGTACTTTTCTTCCATTTCCAAAGACCCACTCCCAATTTAACCACATTTCACTCTTATCTCCGCAGTTTAAACCTACCCTACTTTGTTAGTCAAATGCACCAACATAAAAACACACCGCTCCTCTTGTTAGATGCAAATTGCATTTGACACGTCCGGGGGACCAAAACCAACAAATTGGGGTTACCTAAACAAACACTACGTATCACATTTACAACGAACGAAAGGTCTTTTCGACGAACTACTTGAAATAAAAAGGTCCATCGTGATGTAGGGTGACCGACCATATTTTGAGAAATCGTAAACGGGACATTATAGATTTCCGTTTGGGAAGTAACTTTGCAGGATAGATTGTAGGTCCGAACAGTAGCATAGGCGCAGATTCAGCCGCCACTTGTATTAGGTTGCAGCAAATAAAAGTGATGGTAAAGTCCTCAGAAAAAAAATGGGAACGCTGAACTAATTGAGGACCAAATTATCCCTTTTTAGTGTAAGTGATTTTTAAGATTTCATAATGTTCTCCAGGGTACGTTTTCCTTCGTTTTTCTTATTTTGAAAGAGGGCAAATCTATCCAATAAGTACATAACCTTTGCAAGAAATAGTAC
This sequence comes from Campodea silvestrii, assembly GCA_034694985.1. Taxonomy (NCBI): domain Eukaryota; kingdom Metazoa; phylum Arthropoda; class Diplura; order Rhabdura; family Campodeidae; genus Campodea; species Campodea silvestrii. The sequence continues at coordinate 5,803 of JAQFYR010001500.1, forward strand.
GCGAGCAAAGCGAGGACGAAAAAAAATTTACGTTTTGAGTACAAGCAATGCAACTTTAATAATATTTTTCAAGAACAACCCAAGAAAAACGGAGAAAATTTCGACGTACAGAATTCTAATCTTGAAACAGTGTTTTCACTAGATTTTTTCACTTTTTCCAAAAACGGGACAAACAGGTGATCCAGGCGACTCTACCTGGGACACCTCGATTAAGACCTAAAAAACGGGACAATCCCATTTAAACGGGACGTCTGGTCACCCTATCGTGATGTAATGTTGTTATTGAAAGTGAAAAGTTGACTCCACCCTCCCCACGTGTGTGATATGAACCCTCTGGCGGGAAATAACGGAACTTACAACATATGGAAGATAATGGGATGCATAATGTATTAGGTTGATGGATGGGAATTAATGCAGTTTGATGGAAGCAGTACTTGTTAGCAACGTGAAAGGCTATTGGTTTTATTCTTGAATATGTTTATTTTATTTTTTTTATTTGTAATATTGAAACTTGGAAAGCTGGCCAATATTTATTTTTACGTCAAGATACATTTTCCTGAGTATACAATATGCATAATTTTGTTTCTGTAAATTCTATGTGATCCAGTTGTATTAATATTTGTAATACGTTTTAGAACTTTAAGACATATATACTTTTAATGTTCACAAATAACAATACGTTTTTGATACTAAACATCTATATTTACAAAATGCATCGACAGTTAATTCAGTATCATATATTAAAAAAAAAAAAAAAACTTACTGACGTAGGAAATTTCTTATATCCACATCACCTTAAAATTTTGTTATCGATTATATTGATAATTTACAAAATAATGGAGCCAACGCGTACATTAAAATGTGTTATTTCTAGCACACCAATAAAATAAATATAATAATATTAAGACAGTTTATCTGTCAGTTTAAAAGGATAAAAAAATGTGTTTAATAGCTACAGGATAGAAATAGGTATTCCTGAACTTTCTTAATCAGAGCACTACGATATGTAAATAAATAAAACTCCTGTAGTATTTTTCAGATTAATAAAATAAAAAAATATTATTCTAAATGTAACTATATTACTTTTATACGTTAAAGCAAGAAAAGAAAACATTAGTTATTAATAATAATTAATCCTAAGCAGTTGAATCAATTATATTTAATTATTTTATTAGAAAATAATTTTCCTCAACATATTTCTGCGTGTAACTCAGTTATGTCAAGCACGAACGATCTGCAATAATGATGTGTTACTATATTTCGTAGGTCTTTGTTCGGATACAGACTATTGGTGTATAATGATATCAGTCCGTATAAATTACAGTATATACGGATGGACATTCGCATCCGTATTACGCCGTCTTTTAGAAGAAAAAATGTCGAAAATCAGTGAGTTTAAATGGTATATATTTTTAATAAAACGTCGTAGAAAGTTGGTCTAAACGGCGGTGTAATCCTGAAAACCCCTTTCAGGTTGTATAAAACACGCTAGGGTACATCCTTTATTTTCCGAACGAAATCTCAACTTTGATACTCAAATGGTATGAATATTCCAATGATAAAATATTCAAACATCACCTACTACTGAACAGTTAGCTGCTAAAATATCAGTTACACACGATAATATTTCCTAAACAGGATGTCTTAACTGAAAATCGAATGAAATTGCCTCATCTCCGATTAAAATTCAATCTTTCTTATATAAAATGTGTAATGTTAATTACGATGTAAAACAAAATATTCATGAGGCAAAACGAGAGAAACTTCCGATGATTATAATTTCAAAGTTGAATACCTTTTTAACCCGTCGTCTTAAAAACGTGGTTTAAAAAAACGCCGTAATCCTGAAAACGAGCCCTTTTCAATGTATGTATGATGTGATGGGGGTACTCCGAAATTACGTATTTTCATCCGGACATCCGATGTTTGAAATCCAGGAGCTATTGGAACTGCTTATTTATACCATTGTAATATTATTATTATGAATTCTACCGTAGTTAACTCAGGTGAATTCTTCAAACAAAACAGGCGCTAATGAAGATCAATAATGCACTCGTCACTTATTACAGTATAAGATGGATAACTTCAAGTTGTAAATCGCTTTTCCAAAACCGCCGCAATACAAATAACAACTGTGAAACAAATATATCTGCAATTCTAACCGCGGAAACAACTTTTCTCCTGCAATTCGGACTACTATTCCATTTCTTTTCTTGCAAAGATTGAATTGGCACATTTTCCTTCTTCGGAGTGAAAAAGATAAATGCAACCACTTTATTGAAATTCCCCTCCTTTCAAAAGAAGAGTGGAAACACACAAATTTCACCCACCCCCCGGATTAACAGTGTTGCCGTTTTTACACAATTGTACCAAAGTTATATTTTGCCAGTATACATGTTTATTACATATTAGAACATTTCCCATTATTTTTAGTACATAAATTATTCGCCAATTTCATTGCATTTTTAATAAATTAAATAATTATGCGAATATGAAAGATTTTTTTTCTTACTTACATGGGAAATATCATAAAAATGACCGCTTCATTTTATACAGAAAAGCATAAAATTTACGTCCTGGCTTCGCTCGGGTAATTTCACCTTATTTATTACACTTCATTTTCGTCTCATTTTGCAATGATTTAACGTATGAATAAGATAAAGGTCGAAAGGTGTTCAGATAACATCTTGATTTTTGCAGCATATTCACGAAATATTCCATCATTAATCTTAAATTGTATATACAATTTCGATGAATTGCTTTAAAAAACGTAAAGAAACGCTGTTCCAGTGGAACTTTGGTGAATTTCCAAGTTTTTCTCGTACTTCTTCGTTTCCTTCAATATTTTTGCCTGGGATACGTGCCTCAATTCCGAAACTATGCTTTTTGATCATTTTAATATTTATTACATTTTTTTTTCAGATTTTCATGACGTTACAAATAGGGATGCACACGAGAAGAGACTAGTCTCGAGTCTCCTCTCGGTCTAGTCTCGAAGTCTAGACGAGACGAGACCGAGACTCACTAAGTAAAAACCGAGACGAGATCGAGACGAGACCGAGACTTCTGTCAAAATTCTCGACTTTTAAATCTGTCAGAAATTGTAGTACTTTTTGATGAAATTGAAAAGAAACATGAAATGAATAATCTCAAATGGATAACTTTTTTAAGTAGGACAGGTAAGTTTTTCTCCCATCCAAAACATGGAGACTAAGCTTATTTTCAACTTGCAATTACTCAGCTATTTGTTAACGAAATTAAATGTTTTTGTAAAGATCTTCCAATTTTTTGCGTGTTTATTTCTCGAAAATTTTTAGTCGAGACTAACGAGACTTTCGAGACGAGACTTTTGAGTGGTCGAGACCGAGACGATACCGACACTGAGAAGTCGAGACGATCCCGAGACTGGGCCAAGTCTCGTCTCGTCTCGTTTGCATCCCTACTTGTAATCATCGATACCGAACGACTACAGCAACAAAATATTTACCAAAACCTTCACCAGCTGTCACTTCGAGCACTTTACCCCGCTAACATATAATCTGCCACAATAAAACCAACCACACCGTTATCGCGTATCAAATTCTCCTCGTTAATACCGCCATTTTAATCTCTGCTCCGTTCTTCCACTTTATTATTTTTAAATTGTGGGATTGTGACAATTACTCCTGGCACTATAACGTAGCACTGATAAAATGGCTGTCATTAAAGGGGTATGTTATATTAAACCCCTAGTGTTAAAAATACATAAAGAGATTTAGTGCTTTCCCTGTAAGGATATATCTAGTAGGCGTAGGAGAACGCCGCCATTTTGGTTTCGGGAGTCATAAAACGAACAGTGGTGCCAATGGGTTACGGATTATTGGCAGCTAGAGAAATTATATGTTTGCATATAGTCCGATATATGTACTTTGGCATAGTTTGATATTGTTTCTCGAAAATAAGCCCTTTAAATTAGAATTTTACAAATTTGAAAGTTCGAATTTACAATTTTTCATATTTCAACAGGTCGGGAATTTCGTCGAAATTCACCGAAAAGTATTGTTTGATTGGCCTGCTTCTGCAAGATTTTAATATAATAAATTGTTGTTATATTACGTACGTATTCTGAACAAAAGTTCAACCTATGGATATCATAATATCATATCTAGTTGATTTAGATAATCTTATGCATCATTACCTTCCTTAGAACAATTATTGTAGACAAAATAGAGCTGTAGATGTTTCCAAGTTTCCCATT